>JALQSN010000865.1:0-19481 GCA_023690525.1 Holotrichia oblita
TACATAGGTCAATTAAAATCACCGACCATTTTTATTTCTGGTTCTAAAGTAACATTAAATTTTTCATAAACAACACTTTGGACATGCTTAATTAATTCATATATATCCGAAGCAGACGCATCCTCGTTATTTATAATAAATCCACAATGTTTCTCAGATACTGCAGCTCCGCCAATCGAAAAACCCTTAAGACCGCTGTCCGCAATAAGCTTGCCCGCAAAATACCCCTTTGGTCTTTTAAACGTAGAACCGGCGCTAGGTTTATTTAGCGGTTGTTTTTCACGTCTTAACGCGTTAAGCCTTTTCATTTCTTCTTCAATTTGTAAATGCTTGCCTTTTTTTAGTTTAATTGCGGCACATATCACAATCCCTTTATTTTTTTGCAATATGCTGCTCCTGTAGCCAAATTCCAATTCATTATTATTAAGCCGTTTAACTTCGCCGTTATCGATTATCTCAGCCCATTTAAGAACATTTTTAATTTCGCCGTCATATGCACCCGCGTTCATAAAAACCGCACCGCCTACGCTGCCCGGTATTCCGGAAGCAAACTCAAAACCCGTTAACGAATTTAAAAGAGCGAAGGATGACGCTTCTGACAACAAGCAACCTGCTTGTGCAACAATTTCGTCTTCCTCTTGTAAGTATATATTATTCATATTTTTTGAAACTTTTATTACAAGACCGTTTATGCCTTTATCAGAAACAAGCAGGTTAGAACCGTTGCCCATAATAAAACAAAAAATATTATTTTGCTTGCAAAACTCCACCGCTGTTATGATATCTTCAGTATCCGAAGGCAAAAGCATTGCTGCCGCCATCCCGCCTACTTTAAAGGACGTATGTTTTTTCATTGGTTCATTAAACAAAAGCTTATTGCTTTCAAATTGCTTTTGTAAAAGGGCCAATTTTTCAAGCATATATGTCTCCTACTCCGAATTAATCAGAAAAATTTACAAGTAACTTATTTAAAATCCTGTTAAAAGCATACAGGATTTAATAAGTTCCGATTTTTATTGGTTTGATTCTAAGCTTTTAGTAATATTCTGCATAACTCTGTCATTTAACACCTTGGCTGCGTTATAACCCATTTTTTTCTGCCTGTGGTTTACGGCTGCCGATTCACAAATTATTGCTAAATTTCTGCCCTACCTTATCGGTATGGAATGGCAGACAACGTTGTTGCCTAAAATTTCCATATACTCCTCATGTAAACCAAGGCGGTCATATTCTTTTTGGTTATCCCAAAATTCAAGTTTAATAATTAAATCAATCGATTGTGTTGCTTTTACCGATTGAACGCCAAACATCTGCCTTATATCAATAATCCCAATTCCGCGAAGCTCAATTAAATATTTTAAAACCTCGGGGCAGCTCCCAACAAGCGTTTTATTTGATACCTTTTTAATTTCAACAGCATCGTCGGCAACAAGGCGGTGTCCTCTTTTAACAAGCTCCAGAGCCGACTCACTTTTGCCGATTCCGCTTTCGCCCATAATTAAAACGCCCTCGCCGTAAATATCAACCAACACTCCGTGTACAGAAACCATTGGTGCAAATTTAACCTTAAGCCAGTTTATAATTTCGCCCATAAATTCCGTTGTAGAGCCTTTAAAGCTTAAAATCGGAATATTATTTTTTGACGCAAGCTCTAACATTTGAGGAAAAGGTTCCAACCCCCTGCATAAAACAACGCAAGGCAACTGATACTTAAATAATTTTTCAAAAGTTTCTTTTCTTTTACCGTCAGACATTTTTTGAAGATAAGAATATTCCACAATACCTATAACTTGAAGCCTGTCGGAATCGAAATAATCAAAAAAACCCGCGAGCTGCAATGCGGGGCGGTTCACCTCCGGATGACAGATAAACGCATTATTTATATCAACATCATCATTTAACAGCGTCATATTAAATTCCCGCAAAATCTGCTCGACAGAAACCGTATTCACAGTAACCCTCCCAAATCATTATCTTTACTATAAAAATATAATAAACCATTCCATAGCTTTTTTCAAGCGTATCTCCAATTTTATATAAATTATACTTGCGAAGTTAATTATTTACTAACTCCTGCACGACGAATGGCAGGGTTTTATCACTGCGGTCGGCATTCCTTTTTATACACGAGAATAAAAGCATTTAAAAAGGACAAAGCCTAAAAAAATCGCCTTGTCCTGTTTATTATTTTATTAATTTTCAAATGCTATATTTATTTCTATCGGAATATCGTCCGCTAAAAGCTGCAGGCATAATACTTTTGCCGAACTCATTTTAACAGACACATTGTCCCCTTGAAGCAATGTCGGAGTTGAAATATCAATCATAACACCAATATTTGAAAAACAAGTAGCAGCATTGGCAGATAACATATTTGACAATTCGGACAACGCGCTCTTAGACATTTCATCCATTTCATTTATCGGCATACCCATCATCATTTTAGAAGCTATTTTTTTTGCGGATTCTATATCCATGGTATAAACAACGTTACCTTTTATCGCTCCAAGTACGCCTAATATAATAATGATGCCTGAGCTTACTAATTCTTTTCCCTTTACCGATAAATTACCTTTTTCAATTTTTCCAAAACCAAGTTGCGGCATAATGTTGTTAAATGATTCCATAAAAGGATTTACATGCTTTACATCCACCTCTCGTCACTCCTTTTAAAACCAACATTAAGCATCAATTTACCAAAAACCGTTTCCGCTACCGCAGTTTTTGTACTAAAATCGGGAGGTGATATTTGAATATTATCCCCAAATAATATAGACGGCGGAGCTACTCGAAGCCCTAATGATTTATTTTTAACATTTAACACTGAACATGCATTGCCTGAAATTATATTAGCAAGTTCACTCAATACGGCTGTTATTTCATCGTTATCCTTTGGTTCTCTTTTTAACACAGCAGTTGATATGCTTTTAGCCGTTCCCTTTGATAACCCAAGCAGCATTCTGCCCGGAAACCTTCCAATTATCCCGATAATAATATCTATACCGTTAGATTGATATTCTACATTACAATCACTCTCATCGCCGTAAGTAAGCAGAGTCTTGGTCATCCTGTTAATGCCATCTTTTAATATCTCTTTAAATATTGCAAAATATTCTTTTTGTAAAAAAAGGTACAACTCTTCATATGCCATTACTCTATTAATTAATGTCATAAGTTCATCAGCATCAACCGGTTTTTGAATATAACCCGATATTTTATTTTTCTTTGCTTCTTTTATTATTTCTTCATCCATCATTGAACTTATAACAATTACTTTAATATCTTTATCAATATTATGAATGGCACGGGTACATTCCAAACCATCTGTGCCGGGCATGGTCATATCCATTGTCACAAGCGAGGGTTTTTTATCTTCTACAACTGCGATAACTTCTTCTAACGAACCAGCCGTCCCAACAACTTCCAATCCATTTGTCTCAAGAATTTCCCTAATAAAAGCAATTGAAAAAGGTGAATCATCCACTATTGCAACTCTTATATTTTCCATAAAAATTTAATCCTCCATTTTTTATTTATATTCGCTGTGATTATTGTTTTATTAATAATATCAGATTTTTTAAAATTTGTATATTTTCTTTCAATTTTATTAACTTTTTATGCAATTATTTTTTATTATACTCGCGAATAAAAAGGAATGCCAACAAAACGATAATACCTAGCCAACCGTCGCGTATGTGTTGGCAAATGATTAATTTCGCGAGTATACATAAAACTTCAAATAATATATTAATTTAAAAAATATTGGAATTTTCATGTTAAGCATGATAAAATCAATTCCATTATATTAAAATTACAGTTGCACCACAGGAGGAGAAACTTATGAAAAAAGAAAGACCGAAATTCCCAAAACGCGCGGTTATAACAGCAGGAATGCCTTACGGTAACAAGCAGCTTCATTTCGGGCATATCGGCGGATGTATTGTACATGCCGACGCTTTTGCGCGTTTTTTAAAAGATAGAATAGGTAATAAGAATGTTATTTTTGTTTCCGGTACAGATTGCTACGGCTCTCCTATTGTTGAGGATTACAGAAAGCTCTCTCTCACTGATGATAACAAATATAATTCGATTGAAGATTTTGTTATGTATAATCACTCAAAGCAAAGGGAAGCGCTTGATGGTTACAATGTTTCTTTCAGCCTTTTTTCCGGCTCATGCATCGAGCCTGCTTCGAGCGTTCACAAAAAAATCTGCAATGAATTTTTTAATACACTTTATAAAAACGGAGATTTAAAAATAATTTCAACAAAACAATTTTTTGATGAGGAACAAAAAGTTTTTTTAAACGGAAGGCAGGTTATAGGCAAGTGTCCTATAGAAGGGTGTAAGTCTGAAAAAGCCTACGCCGACGAATGCGATTTAGGGCATCAATACGACCCCGCTCAGTTAATTTCCCCAATAAGTACACTATCCGGCAAACCGCCTATTATGAAGGATGCTGAAAACTGGTATTTTTCAATGGATACATTCCATGAAAAACTACAAGGCTGGGTAAAAGATATGAAAGATGAAGGTATTGTACGCCCATTTATCATAAGCGCCGTGGAAGAATTTTTAAAACCTCCGCTTATTCACATAAAAAGAAAATTTATGGAGCAATATTTGCAAATTAAAGAAAAACTCCCCACTCATACATTAGATGACGATGAAAATAAACCGTCTTTTGTATTGAGTTTTTCGGAACTTAAAAGCCGCGAAGCCGCTTGTACAATGTTAAAGGAAGCCGAAATTCCTTTCAGAACAGGTAAAACCCTAACTCCTTTTAGGTTAACAGGGAATGTTGAATGGGGTGTTAGCGCAGATACTATTGAAAATCTGACAGATAAAACATTTTGGGTTTGGCCGGAATCGCTTTGGGCGCCAATATCCTTTACAAAAACATATTTAGACGGACTAGGCTGCGAAGAAAACGAATGGAAAAACTGGTGGCTTGATAATGACGCTCGTGTTTATCAATTTATAGGAGAAGATAATATTTCATTTTACGGTCAAGCTGAAATGTCCATGTTTATGTCATATGATGAAAACATGCCGCTCCCTGTTATAGTGGCAAACAGACATATATTATTCTTAAATTCAAAAGCGGGCAGCAGCTCAAGTATAAAGCCGCCAATGGCGTTAGACCTTTTAAATAATTATACCGGCGAGCAGCTCCGCGCACATTTTTTAAGTCTAGGACTTGGGATAAAAAGCGTAAGCTTTATGCCGAAAATTTATAATCCTGATGCTTCGGAAAAAGAAGCCGACCCTGTTTTAAAAGAAGGGAATCTGCTTTCTAACGTATTTAACCGTATTGCGCGTTCATGCTTTTACACGGCACAAACTTATTATGATTCAAAAATACCTGTAGGTACGGTTTCAAACGAGATTATAGAAAAAGTTAACGATGCTATTTTAGCATATGAGGAATTAATGTATAAATTTGAGTTCCATAATGTGATGAGTTTATTGGATTCATTTATAAGAGATTCCAATAAATACTGGGTAAAGAATATGAAAGAGAGCGAGGATACCGGAAACGAAGAGCTGCGCACTCAAACCCTTGTAGACACATTTCATCTATTGCGCGCCGGATTAGTCTTACTGCACCCTATAGCGCCGTTTGGTTCGGAGCTTTTAAAATCTTACCTAAATGTAACGGATGATTTTTGGAGTTGGGATTCAATCTTTTTACCAATATACTCATTTTTAGGAGGTACCGAACACCGTATTAAAGAAATACCTCCAAAATTTGATTTCTTTAAAAAACACGAAAGCCAGTTTATGTAACACCGTATCAATGGAGGCGATTTAATTGAATTCAAACAGAACAGAACAATTTAAACGCTTTAGAGAAGAATACCCTGAATTTGTATATAGGGGTTATAAATATACCGAAACGGATTTGTCTCTTGAAATAGCTTATCATTTTGAAATAACAGGACTTGCGGAATTTCATCCATCATGGAATTTTTTAAAATTAGAGCCTCATCCGGCGCATGAAGATAATAAGCAGCTTGAGGATTTAATATTCTCTCTGGGTATGGTGGAATTGATAAGCTATTGGAAGCTGACATGTTCGCCCAATGTTTTTATTAAAACGGGAAGCCTTTCTCCTAATCAGGTTAAGTGGTGGAAAAAGCTGTACCTAAAAGGGCTTGGCGAGTTTTTTTATACTAACGGCATTTCTGCAAACGACGATTTTATGAAAATTTTCTGCTCACAATCCGATACATGCGGCATTACCTTGCAAAATAAAACAAGTATTAATCCAAACGACGGTTTGCCCAAGGTACTTATTCCGGTGGGAGGCGGCAAAGATTCCGCTGTAACGATTGAACTGCTTGAAAATGCCGCTGAACGATTTTTATATATAATTAATCCGCGTCAGGCAACGTTTGAAACAGCAAATGTATCCGGTTTGCGTGATAAAACAATTATTTCAATGCGTAAATTAGACGCAAATATTACAACACTTAACGCTAAGGGTTTCTTAAACGGTCACACTCCATTTTCGGCTGTCGTGGCATTTTCCTCGGTTATAGCCGCTTACTTAAACGGAATTAACTATGTTGCGTTATCAAATGAATCCAGCGCAAACGAGGCAACCGTTATGGATTCTGATGTTAACCATCAATACTCAAAAAGTTATGAGTTTGAACGTGACTTTATAAATTACGAATCCACTTATATAGGCTGCGGGGTTAATTATTTTAGTATGTTGCGCCCGCTTACGGAATTTCAAATCGCAAAGCTTTTTGCGTCTTACAAAAAATATCACGGCATTTTTAAAAGCTGTAACGCGGGAAGTAAAACAGATATATGGTGCGGAAACTGCCCAAAATGCTTATTTGTTTATATAATACTTTCTCCGTTTTTAAGTGCTGATGAGTTGATTGATATATTTGGACGGGATATGCTTAATGATTCCGGTTTAACCGAAATTTTCGAAAAACTAACAGGATTACAACCTGAAAAGCCTTTTGAGTGTGTAGGAAGCCGGGACGAAGTTAAAGCCGCTCTTAATTTAACTGTTAGTAAGTATAAAGCGGAAGGAAAGCCACTTCCTATATTGTTAAATTATTTTAAAGAAAAATTTAACAATGATTTAAAAGAAAAAAATGGAGCGTTATCATTTTTAGAATATTTTGATGAAAACAATTCTCTGCCTCCGTATTTTCTATCATTAATAAAGGAAAAGATTTTAATTTAGGGGTTGTTTATGTGCTAAGTAAAATAAAGGAACTTGTATATAGAAAGAAAGTATTGATATTAGGTTTTGGTAAAGAAGGCAGATCAACATTTAATGTATTGAAACAAGCCGGCGGATTTTTAAAATTAGATATAGCTGATAAATCGGAGCAAGGGTTTGATATTAAAGAAGGACACACTCTCATTACCGGCAACTCTTACATGGATTCTTTAGATGAATATGACGTTGTGTTTAAAAGCCCCGGTATTGTCCTTCCTAAAAACCTCAGCGAATATATTTGTCTTATCACCTCTCAAACCGATATTTTTCTTAGCGTGTACGGCAGGCAAACAATAGGAATAACCGGAACAAAGGGTAAAAGCACTGTTTCATCTCTTATTTACCATACACTTAATGCAAACGGAATTGAGTGCTTGCTTGCAGGAAATATTGGCACACCTGTATTCGATATTGCAAGTATGATAACTCAAAAGACAGTTATTGTATTTGAGCTTTCTTGTCACCAATTGGAATATTGCAAACATTCACCGTCCATTTCTATATTGTTAAATATTTATGAAGACCATTTAGACCATTATAAATCATTTGAAAGTTACTCACAGGCAAAAACAAATATTTACAGAAATCAGTTTGCGTTGGATTTTTTGTATTGCAACCCGGATTTTTTACCGGAAAAATCAAGCTGCGCTTCCCGCGTTGTACCTGTTACCAAGTCTATCCTCCCTTTTGAACGGCTTGAAATAATAGATGATGTTAAACTACGCGGCGCTCATAATCTTTTAAACTGCGCGTTTGTTTTTAGTGTATGTAAAACCTTTGGTATAAGCGCGGAAAATTTTATAAAAGCATTGCAAACTTTTGAACCTCTTGCGCACAGGCTTGAATTTATCGGAAACAAAAATGGTGTGGATTATTATGATGATTCAATATCCACAACGGTTGAATCCGCAATAAGCGCAATAAAAAGCATTCATAACGCCGGAATTATTTTATTAGGCGGTATGGACAGAGGAATTGATTATTCCGCGTTAGTTGAATTTTTACCTCAAAGCGGTTTAACCCATGTTATCTTAATGTATGAATCGGGAAAAAAGATTTACAATATGTTACAAAATAATTCTTCTTGCAAAACTGTTTCCTCGCCGGAATTTATTTTAGTTCCGGATTTATATACTGCCGCAGAGACAGCACAAAAACACGCAATATCGGGAACTGCGTGTATTCTTTCTCCTGCCGCGGCAAGCTACGGCGATTTTAAAAATTTTGAAGAACGCGGAAATGTATTTAAAGAATTGATATTCAATAAGGTTTAAATTTGGCAATCGGTTGTTTTATCCTTTAATATTCCGTTAAAATATTGCCTATTATATAATACCGCTGCCGATTCCGGCTTGTATAACCCCGCAATGTCATTATACATTGCGGCTTTTTCATATTCTCCCAGTTTATCAAAGCATACGGCACACTCAAGGCTAGGAATGTATCCCCAACAGTCGTGATGTATAAACCCCCAATTATTTTCCGGCTTTTTAAGAGTTAATGTTAATTTAAACCAATATGCGGCCAACCGGTAATCATAAAGCTCTTTAAAATAATATCCTATCCGGCAGCATATTTCAGCTCTTGGAAGGTCATACATAAAGCTGCGAGTAAGTGCCATAAATGCTTCACGGGGCCTATCGAGCGTAAAATAACATTCTGCCAATTCCAAACATGCGGCAATATTATCTTCCGTCCAACCTTCACCGGTATCAAGAAACACATTAAACCATCGTACAGCGTCGTCATATCTTTTATAATCGTTTAGTTCTCTTGCGTAATAATACATGCCCCTTGGCGAAAGCTCCTTACCGCAATTAATTATACTTTCATATATTTTAATATTTCTGCCGCTCGGTGTTGGATGTTGTTTTGCGTGAGTAACGCAAATTTCGGCATTTATTATTTTTCCGCCTGTCTCAAGATATTCATGCACCGGCTCTTTCCATTTAAATCCTCTGCTTCTTTTTGAAAGCCTTTCTCTGTAATATGAAAAGGTAACATTCCCGTACTGGTCAAATCCTGTGTTGTATTTCATCATAACAGTATCTGTTTCGTCAGTTATAATCTTTTTTAAATCTAAAAGTTTTTTTGCATCCTCTGGTAACAGAAAATCATCCGCATCCAACCACATTATATAATCCTTAGACGCTAGAGAAAAAGAATAATTACGAGCAGCGGAAAAATCGTCAATCCAATCAAAATTATAAATTAAATCCGTATACCTTGCCGCAATATCTTTTGTCTTATCCTTTGAACCGGTGTCCACAATTATTATCTCATCAACCGTTTCTTTTACAGAATCAAGGCATTTTGCCAGTGTGTCCTCTTCATTTTTTACAATCATACATAAGCTTATCGTCATACCGCACCGCCAATTAAAAATTGTAATATACTTAAAAAAGAGCTGTGATTTGTTAATGCCAAGTCAACAGCTCTTTTTAATATATATATGCGGATATTTTAACCTTGTTACATAAAACGAAATAACGGCAAACCTTATTGTATAAAAAACGCTTACAAGGTTTTACTTTTTTACTTTCATTTAATCCTACTTTTCACAAAGAAAAAACGCTCTAGCTCCATGTGAATTTACATTAACCGTAAGATTTTGATTTAAATCAAGCTTTTCTTTTTTCCATAAATCAAATGCGGAATATTCTCCATAAATCTCACATTGCTCAAGGCTTACAGAAATATCCTTAGCGGTGTCTCCCGTATTAAATACCGCAAGATAGAAACCGCCTGTTTTACATACCGCAAACCAAACGATTTCATCATCGCGTCTGTATACCTGATGCGCGCAATAAGAATTGCTTAACATTTTAAGTAAATCGGGATTTGTTAATAATTTTAATGTAAAATCGTCCAGTTTAGTTAATTCCGAACCTATCATTAATGGGGAACGCATAAAACACCATAATGTCATCATGGTAATTTGCTCATCCTCAGTAAACTTTGTTTTATTATTTTCATTATAATCCTGTAATATCGCACCAACAGGCAGCATATCCGCATCCGGCCAATGCCCTGCTCCCGCATGTTGACACCATATACGCGCTCTGTCAAACATATCTAAGAGCAATTCCCATTTATCCCAAAAATCATCGGTTATACGCCACATATTTATGTGCTGCTTTAAGTGCTCAGCTTTTTCAATCGGCGCAGGCACACGGGCGATATACTAAGTACCATCTCTCTGCCGGATTTATCAATCGCATTTCTAATTAGCTCAAGCTCTGCTTGTGCATAATGGTTTGCGATATCATCTACCTTAACGAAATCCACACCCCATTCGGCATACATTTCAAAAATGCTGTTATAATATTCCGCCGCGCCTTCCTCCTCGGCTTTTATCCCATACATATCCGGATTCCAAGGGCAAATTGAATTAGGTCTGGCAATTTGCCTTGCGGTTTTATCGCTGCCTTTAATTTTACTGTTTAAATGCGCTGCCTGACGCGGTATTCCGCGCATTATATGTATGCCGAATTTCAACCCCAGTGAATGAACATAAGCGCTTAATTCTTTAAATCCTTTTCCTCCCTCAGCGGATGGAAACCTGTTAGGCGCAGGTAAAAGCCTGCCGTATTCATCCATACATAAATCCGCAAAATCATGGTACTGATGGCTGTCCGCTGTAGGTTCATACCATTGAATATCTACAACAACATACTCATATCCGAATTCTTTAAGATTTTTCGCCATATAATCGGCGTTTTTTCTGACTGTTTCCTCATTTACCGATGCTCCGTAGCAATCCCAACTGTTCCAACCCATCGGCGGTGTTTTTGCTGTCATTAAACTCAATCCTTCCCTAACTCGCTAAAACAAAGTTTTTGGCTTATTTTTAATATTGTTTCCATTAATAAATGGAAATAGAATTTTCATGGTTAATCATAACAAATTTTAATTACAATTTCAAATTAAAAGGTATTTAAACCGTTACATTAGCAACGATTAAGTTGATTCATGAAAAAAACATATAAAATTGATGTTGCCAAAAACATCGGTTTTATATGCTTTATCATTAATTTTAAATATTAAGCTAAAACAGATAATTGAGCGAATGGTGTTAAAAATTGACTAAACATGAATTTCACCAATAGATATAAAACCGCTCGCCCTGATATTTTTACACGCTCACCACAATTCTCACAATAGAGAGTTCCACCACGTTTTGATAATTGTCTTGCAACCATTTTTTCCTTCTTTAGCCGTTCACCCCAAAATGGTATCAGCGTGGAGTGTGAATAACCTGTAACGGGGTCTTCCGGTATTCCGGCATTAGGAGCAAAAACCTTGAATTCCTGTTTATCGAAAATGTTCCTGTAGAAACTAACCTGCAGGTGTTATCCTCATCGATACCAACACGAAAACTTTTCCCGAAAGATATCATCCCGATAAATACTTATAATACGTAAAATTATACCCATTCCCGTCCGTGTGTATCTAAATGAGTTATGACATTTTGACAATGTGTTAATGCTACACTGGGTGCATTCGTTTTTATGAGTAAATCCTTAACAGTTTGGTGTCGGAAGATGGCTAATTCTATGATGTTAATGGGACAATCCATGCCATATGCCTCAAAAAACAATTTTCTTCTTTGGCGTGCATTATCTAAATGTTTTGAAGGAATATAATCTTCATATTGTGGAAACACCGAACTACATAAAATGAGTGTCAAATCCCAAGCACGCATACCTGGATGAGCTAAATCAAAGTCGAACAAACCAGCCACTCGGTCATTTACAAACACAAAATTCCACATAGCAGCATCACTATGGCAAATCGTTTCATATGTGGGCTTTGAAAAATATGGGTCTTTCCAACCACCTTCTAATGCTTTTGGTAAAAATCCTGTCGAAACATCATGTAATTTACGCATAAAGCGTGCCATATCGCAAATTGTTTGTGTTGATTTGAAAATCGGATGATCGTCGTGATAATCCTTCCGCATAGTTTTACCTGGGATATAGGAAAGTATTTCACGACCTTCTTCGTCTATTCCAAGAAACCGAGGAACACCAGCCATTCCTTCTTTTTCCAAATACAAAAGATACTGATGAAGCATTGGATGACCTTTAACTTTTCGGTGAACAGTTTCTTCGATTTTTTCTACTTGACCCGAAGTGCCGCCGGGCAAGGCTTTGTTTTTAGTTTCCATAACCTTAATCCTCCACAAATATAAATTCTGCATAATGGTATATAAAAATATGCTCTTACAGCTAATAATTTTATTTTAACTTTTTCATTTTCAATTTTATTTTATCATGCATTCATTAAAATTTAAAATATACTAGCTGTTACGACAAGTTTGTTTCATAAAAACACCTAAAAATTCCCAAAGACAAAAAAAGATAATATAATCTAAATAAAAAAGGTGTTTTTTGGCTCATCTATTGGAGATAAAGGCGTAATTTATGTCCGGTATAAACAATATGAGTTAGCTCAATTTCTTTTTATTAAAAATAAGTATGTTTTAACTATTTTTATACCATTCATTTATTACATCTAAAATAAAATTCCGATCATCCTCTGTCTGTATATTTACTTGATAAGCCGCGATAACAGGAAGCCAAGCGAGAACCTCGTCTTGTTTGATATTTGAATTTAGACAATACGAACAAAGAAAAGCGTCAGCATATTGCGAATTAAATCGTTTTGCATAAAAATATGTCATACACGCATCTGCTGCCGGGTCGCCTATTGCGCTTTCCCAATCAATAATCCAATATTTTATGCCGTCAAATACAATATTTCCAGGATGAAAGTCACCATGACATAAATTTGTTTTTCCTGTTTCTAATCTTGATAATAAATCAAGCACTTTTTCTTTAATTTGATTTGTCAAAAAATGAGTTTTTTTTATTTCGTCAGTTATCAATTTTGAAAACTTAGGTAAATTAAAATCGCTTGCGTTAAAGTCATTTATTTTTCGTAGTAAATTCGCCAACATTTCAAAAGATTTTTTACATTCGTCATTAGTTGCATTTTCGTACAAACTATGTGCTGGAAATGGCACACTTTTAATATAATCCATTTCCAACGCAATTTTACCGTCATTAAGTTTTTGAACACCATAAACAAAGGGAACAGTTAATCCTGCTTCATAAGCTAATGATTGTACTCGGGCTTTTTCCGCTACTTTTGAATATGGCGTATCAAATGGAAATATTTTAACTGCTCTATCTCCATTTCTATAAACGGTGTGAGAACCCCAATCGGAAATTAATTCATAATTTAACATAATATCACCCTTTTTTATTATAATCGTTTTTTGAAAAGAAATGGGAGGATAGATATTTAGAACAGCATTTTCATCGCGCGCTGATGAAGGTGCTATTTTATGATGCTCGCGAAACGCTCGTGTGAACGAAGCGTGTGATTCATAACCATATTTCAAGGAAATATCTAAAACAGAAATATTGCTATTTTGCAATTCAATAGCTGCAAGGCTTAATTTCCGCCGTCTTATATAATCCGCCAATGTTATTTCTGCTATAAATGCAAAAATACGTTGAAATTGATTAATGGGACAACAAGTTATTCTTGCGATTTCATTAAAATCAATATTTTCATAAAGATTCTTTTCAATATAGCTTATTACATTGTCTATTCGTTCTATATTATCCATACACTCCCCTCTTTTCAATAACGAGTATAATTACATATAAATAAAAAATCTTTGCATTATATAATCAAAAAAAGCAAAGTTACTGTCCAAAATATAGAGTAACTCTTTTATTTTTATTTGAAACTATTCGCTTCTTGTCTTGGCATTACATATCGATATATACCAGAAAGATTTTATTATGATTTACAATAAATATAAGGTACATAAAAGCCGAAGTTTTAAATAAACGTCAGCTTTTATGTACCTTAATCGACTTTGGATATAATTGCGAACATGTATACTACACTTTCATAAAAAAGATATTTAAAACATCCTCCGTAATGTAACACTCATTCTTACAACACTCAATTTGATAAAGCGCTTTTATTTCATTAGTCGTATTATTTAATACCTCTTGATATTCTGGGGTCATCTTCCGTGGAAATCTTATAATTGACATAAATTTTGAATGGAATTGCATACCAACTCTACTTGCCAATATATTGTATTCATCAAACGTGTAAAACTTATTGTGACCATCATCTTTTAATTGCATATACATATCCACAAACCGCCCATCATCAAAAGCGTTTGGCGTTGGATCTGAAATAAATAATTTCCGCCCTATTACTAAAACCCTGCTCATTTCCTCAAATACTTTATATATATCAGGGAAATGGTGTAAAGCATAACGTGTGACTATCCAATCAAAAGAAGCATTCTTAAACGGTAAGGATATGCCTTCATATTCCATAAAACTAATGTTATCTATGTTATGGTCATCCGCATAAATTCTGTTCCTTTGTAATGTTTTTGTTACAATATCCAGCCCAACTACTTTTACGTTTGGAAAATTCTTAGCTATAGCAAAAGCTAAATAACCACTTCTCGTACCTAAGTCTAACACTATGTCATTGGAATTAAGTGATAGAGATTTTAAAATACAATTCAAATGTGTATCATCTTGAGTTTGAATATTATAGAAATCTGCTTGTATAAAACTAGCTTCAAAGCTCTGTTTTGCTTTACTAATATTATCCATAATCTCTCCTTTTTTCTAAATTCGGTTTTTGTAAGGATATTATTACAACTTTGGTCGAATTTTACGAATGTGTCAAGTAAGGAATAACTAAAATTCTAATATTGAGGTTATTCAATTTTACAAACAGCTCTTACAAGGCTTGCTTCCGCAGAAATTTTTAAAGGTAACGCAATAACTTCAAAATTATCAACATTAATCAAGTTTTGTAAGTTTGTCAAGTTTTCAAGAACAAAAATTCCATTTGATAATAAATCTTTGTGAAATTTAAACGGAGGGTAATCGGGTGCAGGCATATCCATTCCTAACATCTTTATATTTCGCGATAATAAAAACTCGGCTAATTCTTCATCTACAGCAGGATGTTTAGTAAAATATTTATCTTCGTAATAATACTTGTCGAAACCGGTATACAATAGTACAACGCTTTCTTTAAAGATCATTTCTTTGTATTGCTGTTTCATTGTTATTGTTTTTTCTCCGTATACATTAAGAAAGACACCTTTTCCTATAAAGCTATCGACAGGAAAATCAACCACCATCCTTTTGTCGTTAATAAGGTGCATCGGGATGTCAATATGAGTTCCAATATGCAAACAAGTTTGCAATAAATAAGAATTAAAATAATCTTTTTCAATGCTCTTAAATTTTGAAATAGATGTTTTATAGTCACCGGGGTATATCGGCGTATCATTATCAATAACGTGTGAAATATCAACCAATTTCATTTATTATCACTCTTTCAATAAAACTTTTAACTTTAGTTGAAACCTCATCAGCGTCAGCGGAGGTTGTTTCTATTTTAAAATCACAATTTAATAAATCAATCTCTTGATTTATCCTTATCGCCTGTTCTACATTCACTATACGGCTTGTATTTCGCTCAATAATGCGTTTGCGTACCATTTCGTTATCACAACTAAGTTTAATATGCTTTACATCAAAGCCGCGCTCATTTAACAAATTTACAATTCGACTCAAACGTTCCTGTACTGGAAAAACGAAGCCAATAACGCAATTATTGAATCCGTATGTTTTAAAATTTCGGCAGCAGTCCGCCATATTATCTTGCATAGCATTAAGCCAGTTATTATTATTTTGGTAGGGTATAACTCTGCCAACGTCGTCACCGTCAATTAATGCAAATCCGTCAGGTAATAACAAATGTAACTTTTTTAATAAAGTCGATTTCCCAACACCCGGAGCAGAGTTAATTATGAATGCTTTTCCATCATACACCGAATAACATCTCCCTTAAAATAATTTTATATGCCATATCAATACTTAAGCGAAAGAAGAATAAAAATATTATACTGCACCGAATATCTTTTTAATGATGCTTTTATTTCCACGTTTGCAGCGTGGAAGATTATTTTTTTCCTTGTGCTTTTCTATACATTCTTGGCATTTTCCATGCCTAATGCACTTGGTTTTCGGGCAGGTACATTTATCAAGTCCGTTTTCAAGCATTAAAATCCCCCGTTCATTTTTTATATATACTATTGGAAACAAAAGGTATATAAACAAACTGTGTAGATAACCTCATTAATCATGCTACTATTTTAATTGCATTTCGATATAGCCAAATGCTTATTTGTTACATAAAAAATTCTGGTTGTTTTTCCTCTCCGCGACTGTTAAACGATAATAATAGCCTTGCACCAACTTTCATCAGACTTCCATAAGTTCGTGCTTTTTGCGGACAATACTTTATACAACGCATACAACGGATACACGCTTGCCCTGCTGTTTTTCGAGGGTCGTCTATTGCGTGTACGGGACAGAGTTTATTGCAAGCGCCGCAAAGTATACATTTTTTGTTTCCATGCGGCTTTATCGGTTGTGTATCTCTTGGAGTATTAAGCGTTTCGCCTTTTAAAAATATATTTTCAAAACGATTCAACTGCAACATTTTTTCTTGTATCTGCTTAGTAAAAGATGAAACAGCTAATAAATCCTGCACATTAGGTCTACCGGATGCAATTTTGTTTACCACATTATGCTCAGATACTACAACTGCGGCGGCAATCGTAATAAAACCATTTGCAGATACGATTTGTTTAAGTTCAAACAAGACGTTTGAATAATGTATATTGCCGTAAGTAGCAATAAGCACAGCAGGAGTATTATTTCCCTTTAACCGTTTTATACGATATTCCGCCGCACTTGGAACACGTCCGCCATATACGGGTATTCCAATTAAAACCAACTCATTTTCGTTGAACGAGTATGATTTATCTCTGTTTTCATATGGTGTTAGGTCTATTATATCCTTCGGAGTGTCAAACTCTATAAGCATATGCTTTACCACAGATTTTGTCGTACCAGTAGGGCTGAAATATATAGCAGATACTTTTTGGGCTATCACAATCAATTGTCACCTTCTCGTAAAAAATATAATAAAAACAGCGGCTTTTATGTACTTTATAATTTTGTGCGCCATTGGGAGAATAAGGCGCGCCAATGGTGAAAATAATCCTGTTAATCACATCACAGAGCCGTTTTGTTCTGTGTGTCTGCAAGTGCTTATTACCTGTATGTTTGGCGAATAATAAATAATTGATTATTCATCAGATAAATAAAAACAAGTACCTTGTTCGACCCAATTTTCTAACCATGTACCACTTTCAAATATCAACCTACTATCATCAATAGTAAAGACATATACTTCTTCTTCCGTTACTGTAAGCAACAGTTTTTCGTTATCTATCGTATATGTGCCGCTTGGCATATAGCTTATAAATTTATTGCCGGACAATGCAAACTCATTATTGCTTTTTAATGTCAATGTTGATGATACCTCTCCATCCCCATCAACAACATAAGTTGCAACATAAGTTTCCAATATATTATTGTGGGTTGGATTGATAATTGCTTGTGGATCATTAGCAGGGTTACTTGGTGGATTTACTTCCCCGTTTTCTTTATCACAACCCACAAGCGAAACAAGAAGAACCAAAACGACTATACCTAACGCAAATGCCTTTTTCATTTTATGTTTCCTCCCCCACCTAATTATAAATAATTAGCTAGCACTTTCCTCTAACGATTATACACCGCTAATAGTTTTACCGCATCTTATCGCTACTAAGACGTATAACTTGAATTTAATACTTAATCAATTTTTCTAATGCTTCTTTAGTTTTACGCCAGTATTTTTTGTTGCCAATACTGATAGTCCAAAAATGACGTGATCTCCTTAAATCATATTCGTAGCTCTCTTTATTCAAGTCATATGTTCCTGACGCTCTATTTTCATCTATACTTAACTCCGCTAAAGCACATAAAAACCGCTGTTTTAATAAACAGTGGCGTTTATGTACTTTTTAATTTTGTGCTCCGTTAGGAAAAAACGTACTTAATGTATACTAACCTATAAAGGTTAATTCCAATTCTTTCTTACTAAAAATAAGACTCAAATCAAATTTCTTTAATACGTTCAGTCCAAGAACCCCTAAAGAAAAGCTGCTTTCCGGAAATGTATGAGCATAAACTTCTATGTTATCAAGCTCGACTCTGCCTAATCTCATTTTGTCTATTGTCACTGATTTCACATATTCCACGCTTGAAGCTGTTATGATTCTTGTTTCCTTTCCAGTTGAAGTGTCATATCCCAAGGTATGAAGTATATCAGTCGATATAGTTGTAACGCTCGCACCGGTATCGACCGTAATAAGCATGTGACTATAATCATTTATTACTTTATTCCAAAGATTGATGTCAACCATAACAAGCTCAGATAAAAAACTCATATCAAGAATTGTTTTCATAATATGACACTTACCCCTTCCGGAATCCTCCCTGCATATAGTACATATACACCTTTTTCCGGATGTATTTTCATAATAACTTTGTCACGGTTCTCGCTATGTGCATACACTTCTCCCCCATGACTGTGCCTCGTTCATTCTCTTTCAAGTTTATTAAATAGACCCATTGACCATCATATTCTTGATGAATCTCTTCAATTGATTTATACATATACTTCCCTCCAAAAAACAAAAATATATTTGTTAATGAAACTTTTGCTCTATTGCTATATTGTTATGCTTCATAAGAAAATCGTTTACATTTAAATCACGGCTTATTATTCTCCATCATAATAATTAACTTGCTCTTGAATCTTATATATCTGATTTATCCCTTTACCCCAAACACCAATTTTGTTTGAGTCAGGATAAAAAGCAATATCAATATCATTATGCGTATCAAAATCCAAATAAATAAGCATTTCTGTTTCTGATGTGTTCGTTAATTTATGAGCACCTTTTTCATTCGCTGGAAAAAACAGAAAATCACCAATAGAAACTATCTTTTCACCTGTTGGTGTTTTAAGGATGCCGCTACCTTGTATTATATAGAAACACTCTTCATTTTTTGTATGGTGATGATATGGACAAGCTGATTTTTTAGGAGGTATCTCATATAAATATACAGCGCACTGACCATCATTTCTTCTTGGAACTAATGTACGTTTATAGTGTTCATAGCTTTCATGTTCATTTAAATGTTTACGAGATAATTCTTCAAATCTTGTATGTAATATTTCATCCATCCGATTAATCCCTCTA
>JALQSN010000866.1:0-19475 GCA_023690525.1 Holotrichia oblita
TATGGATATGATTCATAGCGGTATGCGAAATCTCTATGATGGGCAAAGCGGAGAGCGCGGGCGGGCGGATTTATCCGTGAGAAAATATTACTTAACATCAAGCCTGATTCTGATCGGCGAAAGTTCTCCGAATGAGGCGGCGATTAAAGAGCGAAGTGTAGAGCTTCTTTTTAGTAAATCCGATTTAATCGATAAAAAGGACTATGTCGCAAAGCTAGACTTTCGCAAAAACGATATTCGGAGCTTCGGTAAACTATTGCTTTTAGCGGCATTGGAAGAAACGCCGTGCAGCGTAAAGCGGGATTTTGACGCTTGTTTGAACGCCGTCCCTAAGGAATTTGAATCGAGGGTACGGAATAACATTGCTGTTTTGCTTTCTGGGCTGTGTCTTTTGACAAGGGCTTGCAAACTAGCCGGCGCAACGTTTAGTGAAGTCTTTGGGATAGAGCCGACAGAGGCGAAGTTTGCGGTTATTTCGGCCGTCAGGGATTATACCTTAGAGGACGGCAAGTCCAAAAGCATCATTGAACATACGCTTGAAATCATGGATAGGATGACGCCGGAGATTATAAAAAACAACCGGCACATTCGCCTTGCACCCGACGGGAAAAGGATAGTGTTTAACTTCAAAAGAATTTATGATCCTTTTACGCAATACTTAAGGACTAATAATATTGATGCCGAGCGGTTGAATTACAGCCTGTTTACAAAGCAATTCCGCAAAAAAGATTACTTTGCAGGATACGAGAATGCAAGATTAAGGGTTGACGGCAGCGAAAACCTGATTCCGGTGCAGTGTTTCCTTGCGGATGCGGAAAAGCTGCGGCATTCTTGTGATGTGGAGAATATTTTGGCGGCTGTTGGCTATGTGCCGCCGTCACCAAAACAGGTGAGTATGTTCAACAATGCAGGATAATGGAGAGGCGTTTTAATAACGTAAACGGGTTTTTGGCAGCGGAGCGTTTTGCCGCAACACATAAAAGTTATCTAAGTTGGCAATGTGTTATTAAAGCTTTAGTAACGAACGGTGAACGGTGTTTTTGGGCGATAGTTGGTAATAACACACGATAACAAGCCTTTATAAATATAAACCGGCAATAAAAAGGGTGGCGTTATTAAAGTTATTAAAATATAAAGATATACTTATATAAATACAGTACCACCCTAGGGGTGGTGAGAGAGAACGACACAAAATCTATTTACCACCCCGGACGGGAACAGTTTTTGTGGATATGTATAAAAATGCTTAATAACACAGTATGTTTTAGTAACGCAGAGGGTTTTTGTGGTAAGAGCCACAAGCCGACCGGGAGGGGTCATCGCACCTTACCGCACTTTTGAAAATCAGCGGACGCAGGGTTTTACGCTAGTTTTCCTCAATTTCAAGAGGGGGTATAGGCGGTTAAATTCCGATGGCAAAAACTGTGTTTTTAATAGTAAAAATACAAAAAACTACGGTTTTTAAGTTCAAAACAGTGATTTAAGCATTTATTAAGCAAAATTGAGGTGCCTTGAATTTACTCAAAATACTCTAATTTACTGTGCAAATAAATCAAGTTTACAAACAAAAAATAAAAAAATCAAGACGAGGTGAATATGTCTAACGGACACGGAGGAGCGCGCCCGAACGCGGGCAGAAAACGCAAACCGCTTGCCGACAAAATCTTAGAGGCAAACAACGGCAACAGGAAAATAACGAAACTCAAAAAAGCAAAGATAGCGGATAATATATCGGATTTACCGGCGGAAGATACGCCGTCCCCGGCTGAGTATTTAAAGCGTGAAACAAAAAACATGGAAGAAAAACACGCCGTGCAGATTTTCGAGAATACTTGGCGGTGGCTCAAAGAGCGCGGCTGTGAAGACTTTGTCGTCAAGGAGCTTATTGAGCAGTATGCCATAAACCTTGCGAGGTCTATTCAGTGCGAAAATGCCGTGGATTCATTCGGTATGCTCGCAAAGCATCCCACAACGGGAATGCCGCAGGTAAGCCCCTTTGCCTCGCTTGCTATTACATACGCGAAGCAAGCAAATATTTACTGGGGGCAGATATTCCAAATAGTCAAAGAAAATTCGAGTGTGGTTGTGGATAAACGCAATCCGAATGACGATATGATGGAGCGGTTATTGACGTTGCCGCACAAAAGGAAATAGTGGGACGATATGGAACATAAAACAATGGGCGGGGTGATATCGCCGGTAAATATACAACATAAGGATTTAAAGATTTTTACGGAGCAATTCGTAATAATGCGTGGTTTGGATTATTACATGAGGCTTTATGAGGACGGCAGCTCGGAATTTTCACGCTATGATGAAACGGCTAAAAAGTGGGTTTATCTGTGTTTCCCGCCCGAGGGGCAGAAACGGGCTTTGTAATTGATGCAGGTTTTAGTTCGGTATCACAGTGATACCGAACCTCAATCTAACTTTTTGGTTAGTGATCACTTTGATCACTAACCTCGGATGCAAGCCTATTTTGGTTAGTAACAACTGTTGTGCCTAACCTCAAAATCTTTATTTTTTCGCTTTTGGATTAGGTGGGCATTATCCCTTGACTGTTTTTGCCCCTGACGGTATGATGTACACCCCTAAGAAAAACTTAGAAAAAATGGAGGTTTGAATATGGATATTTTACAAAAAGCAGGCGTTTGGCGCAGGAAAGTGAGTTTTTATTACCATATGAAAAAAGGCGCTGAGGTAGTGGAAAACTACTGCGAACTGCCGGTTTCAGCGGAGCGGTACATTGAACTTTGTGAGTTTGCGGAAATGGAAGGGACGGATGCCTATAACGATGTTTGGTCGGCGTTAGAGATTTTGACAAGACTTCAGGGTTATGATACCTTGATTGGCTTTCATTTAGATTTACCAAACGAAGCAGACGCCGGCGAAATTTAAAGAAACGGAGGGCTTATTATGGAGCAAATTTTAGAATCAAAACCGAGGGTGGTTCTATTATACCGCGCCTCATCTAAACAGCAGACCGACAGTGATAACGATATTCCTCTGCAACGGAATGTATTAAAACCGTGGGCGGAGCAGAAAGGATGGGATTTCATTTGTGAAAAAGTCGAAGGCGGTATCAGCGGGTATAAAATATCCGCCTCTAAGCGCGATGCTATTATAGAAATAAAAGCGATGGCGGAACGCCGGGAGTTCGATATCCTTGGTATTTACATGTCGGACAGGCTGGGGCGCATAGCGGAAGAAACCCCCTTGATCGTGAGCTTTCTTAACGCAAGGGGCATTAAGGTCATATCTTATTGCGAGGGTGAGATAAATTCTTCAAGCCATGCAGATAAGCTTATGACGTATATAAGATATTGGCAGGCCGAAGGTGAAAGCCTGAAAACCTCTATCCGTGTCTGCGATGCGGTTTTGGAGAATGTAAATAAGGGTCGTTGGCGCGGAGGTACTCCGCCTTACGGTTACCGTTCGGTATCACGGGGGACGTTGAATTATAAGGGCAAGCCTATATTGGATGTCGAGATTGATCCTGTTACAGGAGAGCATGTAAAGACTATATTTGACCTTTACACCAACGGGCATTATGGCACACGGCTTGTGGCGAAATACCTGAACGACCATGATATTCTGACGACTAAAGGGACGATGTGGAACTCGTCGCTTGTCTGCAAAATCCTACGGTGCAAAATGTACTTAGGGATTTATGCGCTTCATGCACAAACAAAAAATAAGCCGCTGGTAGAATCGCCGGTCATGCCGCACCTTGTTTTGGTAGACGATGCGACATGGTATAAAGCTCAGATGCTGTTAGAGAAAAATAGCACAGGGTCTCGCCGTCCGCCGACGCGGAAAGGGAATTTGCTGCTCACCGGATTATTATACTGCGGGCAGTGCGGAAAGAAGTTGATTAGCTTTTATTCGTATTTAGGATCAGAGCGTCATAAGCCGCATGAGGATAGAATTCGTCGTTATTATTACCGCTGCTGCACTGCCCAAAAGCCTAAAAGCAATATTCCTAAGTGCAGACCGTCTATGTGGGCTGTCGATATTATGGACGAAACCGTAATAAAATATGCAAAGAAATTTGTATTGGAAATGGATAAGGAACGGCTGCTTGCCGACCATGAAAATGATGTTAAAACAAGAATTGACGAAGCCGCTAAACGGCTCGATAGGGCGGAGGCCGACTTTAATAAAAACGAACGTGAGGTCAAAAAACTTAAAGATGAAGTTATGCGCGCCCTTTCTTGAGAGAGTACATTTTCACAAGCTATGCTTAGTGAAATGCTGGAAACAAAAGAGGCAGAAGCGGTTCTGCTAACTCAATCCCAAGATGAAGCTCAAGCCCGTATATTTGAATTGGAGCAGGAGCTTTCCCTGAAAAAAGGCTTTATTGAAGAATTCACCGACTGGTCAGAACGATTCGACCTTGCGTCAGCAGGTGAAAAAAGAGCAATGCTCTTAAATATTATAGATCGCATTATAGTTCACGGCAACGAAATATCCGTCACCTTCAAAGCAGAGCTTCTGCCGCTTCACGGATTAGCCCTAACCGGCACAAATCCTCTCACAGCGCAAACCAGCCCCGTTACTGCCGACTCAAGCAGTGATAACGGCGCTTTTTTATACCCTAATGCTGTAAAAAGGTATCCGCAAGCACAGACAGTACGAATCAGGTTTCATCATTTGAACTGCAAAAGAGCCATTATGAAGATTTAGTCAAACAACATCCAAATTGGGAGTTGATTGAAATATACGCCGACGAGGGCATATCCGGCACTGATGCGGAAATGCGAGAGCAATTTATGCGAATGATTGAAGATTGTAAAGCCGGTAAGATAGATTTGATTGTCGTGAAAAGCGTTTCAAGATTTGCCCGTAAGCAAGCAAACAACCTTTTACACCACTATAACGAGAGAGGCGGAGTTTCCTGTTGAATCAAGAACACGGCTTGAGCGGGTAGACAGAACAAGCGGAAAAACTAAAGAGCAGGAACTATTGGAATACTGTCAAACTCCGAGGCTTGGGCGAGAGATATATCGTTGGCTCGGTTTGAAAGCCTCACATTATGCTACGCACACATTTATAATGCCGCTTGTTAAAAGCGGGAAGCTCATAATGACCTTGCCGAATTTTCCTACAAGTAATAATCAAAGATATGTTACGACAGGCTTTGAGCCGCCTGTGGCAAGTGATGAAAATATTCTGGAATATTGCAGAACGCCACGCCGTAAAAAAGAAATAGAACAACACTTTGGATTAAGTGAATTCCAACTTCGCCAACACCTCAATCCATTAACCGCAAATGGTAAACTGAAAGGGACTGATCCTCATAATCCTAAAAACCATTGGCAGAGATACGCAAGTGCAGATACGGATGCGCCCATAACAGCGGATGAGATTATCTTATACTTCTGTTCCAAACCAAGAAGCCGAAAAGAAATAGCGGAACGGTTAGGTCTTGATAATAAATACACATACAAATATATTAATCCGCTTGTAACCGACGGCAGATTAAAAATGACAAAGCCCGGCTTTCCGACAAGCAATAACCAACGATTTTTTGCCGGCGAATACGATACAATACTTCTAACAAAAGATGTAATTATAAAATTTTGTCAAACACCAAGAGAACGGAAAGAGGTGGCAGAACAATTCGGGTTGCAGTCTTGGACGGCAAACGGCTACTTGCTTGACCTTGTAAACGAGGGTAAACTCAAAATGACTATACCGATATCGCCCGCCGCTAAACAGCAGAAATTCGTAGTACCCGATTATGATATAACCATATTATCTGAGGAGGCTTTGCTTGATTATTGCAGAATACCACGGAGCAGGGCGGAAATAACAAAACACTTCGGATACAGCACATCAATGGGAATGGCGCACATCATGATACCGCTAATTAAAAGCGGGAAGCTCACATATACAATGCCCGGATTACCAAAGCATAAGTGGCAGAAATATATAGCGGTCAAATGAAACGCTATGAACGCACTCTGACCGCCCTGTACGCGTTCTGTGCGGTATTAACAATAAAGCTGGGAAAAAGCTAAGAGAAAACAAAAACGAACGACCGTAGCGAAATGTTGCGGTCGTTTTGCGTTAATTCTCTAACCCGATAAGATAGTCGACTGAACAATCAAAATAATTAGCTAATATAATCAAGCTTGACGACAATGGTTGCATGCCGTTAAACCAGTCATAAAAATTATGGCGGTCTAAAGATGATTCTTTGGAAATACGGTCGATAGGCTTTTCGCTTTGTTCTATTAACAACCTTAATCTTTCAGGGAATATAGGAACAATGGCATTATTAAAATGACCCTCATTCTCTGTTCTTCCACAAAGGAAGTCTACAGAGCAGTCAAAATAAGCGGCAAGCTTTAAGAGGTGTTCTAATTTAAGCGCCGAATTTTTCCTGCGCCACCTGAGAACCATCGAACCCGAGAGGCCTATATTCCTTCCGAGAGCTTCGGCGGACAAGTATTTTTCCTCCATAATCTCATTGAGCCGTTCATTTAATGTCATGCCATATCCTCCGCTAATATTATGTGGGAAATAGTTCTGAAATAATTCAACCCGAATAGCTTCCCACAAAAGACAAAGCGACGGAATATAACAATCTCTTTCAAAGTTCGCAAGAATTACGACAAAAATAGACTTGAAATAGAACTACTTCCCACAGTATAATAAAGTTAACAACAGTCGACGGTTGAAATTATTATTGAGGAGATTTTATCTAATGAATAATGCTGTGTTTATAAGGGACAGTATTGTGCAGCTACTTAAAAACGAACAGGATTTTAACGGCATGGTATCGGCAGAAACCAACGGATGCTTTTCTGCAGCGGCAGACTTGGCTTTACCGGATGATAACGGCAATTGCGAAGTTTACAGGATTGCCGTGATTCCGCACGACATGCGAAAGGAGTTAAAAAAGAGAGTGTAAAGCACATATCAATTATACCAGTTAAATTGCGTATAAAAAAACAATAGATACCGCTTTTTCGAAGGCGGTTTCTATTTTTATGTCAAATAACATAATTGAAAGGGCGGCATGCTTGCGCATAAGAGCCTCGTGAATAATCTGCGGATTTTCTTATGTCCATATATAATTTTGAAAAGGAGGATTGGAGGCTTGTGTTTTAAGTTTAGTCGTGATATAATAAGATATATCAAGTTAAGCAAAGGTATTGAGGTTAAAAAATGGAATTTAAAGACAAGGTCAAAGCAGTAAGAGCGCAGCTATTTATAACCCAAGAACAACTTGCAAATGAGCTTGGATGCAGCTTTATCACGGTCAACCGTTGGGAAAACGGCAAGAAGCCGCCGAGTTTTATTTTGGAGGAAAAGTTCAAAAAATTTTGCAAAGACAAGAATATTAAATTTAAGGAATAATTATCGACAGATAAGAGAAAGTGGAGAAACATAATAGTGATTAACAATATTTTTCAAGCGAAATACGAGGTAAGCAAACTGAGGGACTTCAGTGGTTTTGCCGACACGGAAAAATTGGTTAGCACTTATATGAAAACGGGATTACTTGTTTATCCGCACCAAATAGTCGCCGCACTTTCAGCGTTAGACGACCCGATGCGCAAGGGGTTCATTTTAGCGGACGAGGTCGGACTCGGCAAGGGCATTGAGGCGATGCTTGTCGTTTCACAGCATTATTGGGACGGAAAGAGGATTTGTATAGTCGTTACGAATCCGCTTGAAGCCATGTGGCGGGAACTCATAACGAACAAATTCGGTTTGCCGTTAGCCAATAACATAAGTGGAGCGGAAGGGGATAACGAAAACAAAGTTGTTTTAACTACATACACGGCAGCGGTGGAAAAAGCGGAGGAACTAGAAGCGGCGCGGTTTGACTACGTCGTGTTTGAGGAGGCACATCGTCTGCGCAAATTCCATACGGGTGAGAACAAAACGGCAAGCACATTACATACAGCATTTAACGATGTAAAAAAGTTGCTACTCACGGCAACGCCCATGCAGAAAAATGTCATGGATATATATGGACTTGTCAATTTCATAGACAACGGTGTTTTAGGCGAAGCTGATGAATTTTACAAACGATACTATAAAAAGCCGGAGAATTATCCCGAGTTGAAGGACATACTCGCACCGTACATTTTCCGCACGTTGCGAAGTCAAGTCAAAGCCGACGTAAATTTGCCTGAGCGTAATATTTTGACATACAACTACAAATTGGAGCAGGCAGCGGAACGGGAGTTGAACAATAGGCTGTTTAAATATTTAGGCAAGCCAAACAAGTTCGCATTTCCCGAAATGGATAACTACGAATTGACGCTTATGCTTGAAAAGATATTTGCAAGCAGTATATACGCGTTAAGTAAAACGCTATCAAATATAGTTTTTAGACTAAGAAAGACAGAAACGACGGAGGCGCAAGCCGAGGCGGACGAGATACAGGAAATGATGTCGCTTGCAAATTCCATAAAAGAAACTAGCAAGGGGAAAGTGTTTATAAAAGCGCTTGACACGGCGATGCGAGGCTTGAAAGAAAATGAGCAGAATCGCAAATGCGTCATTTTCACAGAGAACACTGAAACACAAAGATATATTGTTGAACTAATAAAAAAGCATACGAATTATAAAATCGCATCATACAACGGCGCGACGGGCATAGAACCGATTGCCGAGTTCAAGGACAAGGTAAACATACTCGTTTCAACTGACAACGGAGCGGAGGGTTTTGATTTTACGCATTGCAACCTTGTCATAAATTTTGACAATCTATGGCTTGCATCGGCGATAGAGCAACGAATTGGGCGTTGTCATCGCATAGGGCAAAAGAGCGATGTTGCGGTCATAAATTTCCTTTGCACCGAGTTACTGGCGGACGTTAGGTTTTACGAATTAGCATACAAGCGGCTTAATATGTTCGGCGGTATTTTAGGCGCGACAGACAACGTGATTTCCGACGTTTCAAGCGGCGAAATAGAAAAGCGCATTCAAGAAATTTTGAGTGCGACAAGGAACGCCAAGCAGACCGAAAGCGATTATAAAGAGGCTACGGAGGAATTCGCGGACGACATAGAAAACACGCGCACAAGCGCAAATACGGCATTTTTCCGAACATTCGACGCGGAAGTCGCAAGCCGGACAAAAAACTATGTAGATTTGATAAAACAAAAATCGGCGGAGCTAAAGGACAAGCTGTGGGACATAGCGCGGTTTCATTTAAGAGGCGGCGCGACGTTTTATGAGGAGAATGGCAGGCGATCGTTTTCGTTAACAAAGAGCGTTTTCAAAAGTGGTAACTATACGCTCAGTCCGTATTTTATAGACTATGACAAAGATACGATGCAGCCGCAAAAATTTACATTACATAATAGAATCGCAAACGAAATAATCGGGCAAATTCACATTATTAGCCAAATTAAACGCGGTCGGCTTACGTTAAACGGCGGAGGCGGTAAATTGAAAGGAATGTACGGAACGATAGCCATGTACAGCGTTCAAGTTTACAGCTTCAAAGAATTTTCACAAATAACAAAAACAATGCTAATAGGCTACGACAGTAGTGGAAAGGAACTAAGCGAGATAGTTATAAAAAGCATTTTTAGACCTGCCGTGCTTAAGTTCATCAAGTGACGAACTACGCGACAGAGAGTGTGAAAAAATAACAGCGCTTAAAGAAAAAACACTACCGCCGGTAACTGATCGAATTAAAGCGAGCTTTGAGGGTGTGATTGCAAACGGCATAAAGCGGATTAAGGCGGAGGGCGAACGGCAGCGTTTCGCAATAAAAGTCGATATAGATAACGCGGAAAAGGAGCTTGCGCGGACAACCCGTGACAGCGAGAAAGCGCGGGATGAATTCGCCGCAAACCAAAAAATAGCGGACGCAAGCGAAAGGCTAAAAGCGCTTAAAGAAAACGAATTTACCATAAAAATAAAACTTAAAAAGCAAGTGGATGAGCGGATAAAAGAATTTCTAAAACAATTTGAATTTTCGCTATATACAAGCGAGGACTTTATAATAGAGTTCAACGTGGCATAAAAAATAAGGATAAACAGAAGGAGCATACAAATGGATGATAAGTTAGACGGAAAGAGCCTCAATATAACGGCGGAAAACGTGGAAGAGATACGGGCATTATTTCCCTCAGTTTTTGCGGAGGGAAAGGTTGACCTTGACAAGTTGGCGACGCTACTCGGCGAGGCGGTGGATGAGGGCAAAGAAAAATACGCCTTTACTTGGAAAGGAAAGATGGACGCAATTCGCATGGCTCAAACGCGAAGTGCAGGCACGTTACGCCCATGCAAAGAGGAAAGCGTCAACTGGGATGCCACGCAAAATCTTTATATAGAGGGCGATAATTTAGAGGTGCTCAAGTTGCTTGCCACCTCTTACGCAGGTGCAAATAATCCAATAAAGATGATATACATTGACCCCCCTTACAATAAGGGTAAGGATTTTATTTATCCCGACGACTCAACAGACAGCATTGCAAATTATAAGAAATTAACAGGACAACAGTCCACGAGTAACCCCGAAACGGACGGACGCTACCACACAAAGTGGCTCAATCTTATATATCCGCGCTTGAAACTCGCGCAAGTAATACTTGCAGAAGATGGCATAATTTTTATAAGCATTGATGACAAAGAGGCGGCAAATTTGCGTAAGATTGCAGATGAAGTATTTGGTGAGGATAGCTTTGTAGGAACAATAACGTGGGAAAAGCGCACGAAATGCCAAAATACCACGACAGCACGAGAGCTGATGCAATCAAAAACAGAATATATTTATTGCTATAAAAAACTAAATGATAAGGCATACTTTAGGCTTGAAAAAGTTGGCGACAAAGAATATGACAAAATGGATGAAAAAGGCGTTTACCGTGAAAAAGAAGTTGAAACGATGAGTGCGCTCGGAATGCGCGGCAGAACAACAATGCAGTTTGACATTTTGGGCGTTTCACCCGGCACGAATAAACAATGGAAAATAGGGAGCGAACAGGTAGAGTTTTTCAAAAACCGCAATGACATTTTTGTGCGCGATGGAAAAGCAATTCTCAAGGTGCGCCCTGAAGACGAGAACAACGAAGTTTTTAAACCGTTTTGGTCACATTTCTTTGACAAAGACACATACGGAACAGCAGAAATAGGCAAATCCGAACTTGTAGAATTAATAGGCACGGCAGGAAATGAATTTGAAACAGTAAAACCCGTTACACTAATCAAGAAACTAATAGCGCATATCAAAGACAACAAAAATGATTTTACAGTTTTAGACTTTTTCAGCGGTTCAGGTACAACTGCGCATGCAGTCATGCAACTAAATGCAGAGGATAAAGGCACAAGAAAGTTTATTTGCGTACAGTTGCCTGAATTGACAGAGGACGGCTCGGAAGTTCAAAAGGCTGGCTATACAAACCTTTGCGAACTCGGAAAAGACAGAATCCGCAGAGCAGGCGTACAAATCGTCACCACCAATCCGGCAGTTGACATAGGCTTCAAAGTTTTTAAGTTAGACAGCACAAACCTCGTCGTTTGGGATAACACATACAGTGAGGACGAGGAGGAAGTTGCAAAGCGCATTAAGCAGCAAAGCCTTTTCTACTTAAAAGAGGGACGTAATGATTTAGACCTTGTAACCGAGATAATGCTCAAAAACGGCAGACCGCTTACGGATAAAATCACGGAGGCGAATGTCGAGAGCGTTAAGGTTTTTGTTATAGAAAATTCCGAGTATAAAATCCTCGTTTGCTTGCAGCCGAACATAAAGCTTAACGCGGTCGAGTCGATGGTCAAGGATTTGCCGCCTATAGGTACGTTTATATTTGCCGACCGCTGCTTTACGGATGCAAATGCAGTTTTGAATACGCGGGAAATCCTTAAAAAATATAATCGCACTTTGAAATTGTTTTAATAGGGGGTAGCGCATGAAACAACTACAATATAAAAAACAAGAATTTCAAGACAAAGCGGTTGCGGCGGTTGCGGATTTGTTTGACGGACTAAACGGCGCACCGTCCACATTTTCCGTTGAAAAAATTGATTTGACAGAGAGGGCGGCGGAAAGCGACCTTTTAGGGTATGGAAATTCGCTTAGTTTAACAACCACTCAAATAGAGACAAATCTTCACGCGGTACAGGATAGAAACGGTTTGCCGCAAACAGAGCTATCCGAACTTCGTTTTAACATAGAAATGGAGACAGGTACAGGTAAGACGTTTGTTTATATCAAGACGATATATGAATTGAATAAGCGGTACGGTTGGACTAAATTTGTCGTACTCGTTCCGAGCCGTGCGATTAAAGAGGGCGTAAGTGCGTCGATTAAAGACACGGAATCATACTTCAAAGAGGAATACGGCAAGGAATTAAAGTCGTTTATATATGACAGCAAAAAGCTGGCGCAAGTGCGCAACTTTGCGCTTTCTCCTCTATTGGAGGTAATGATCGTCACCATAGACGGCATAAATAAGGATACAAATCTTTTTATTCGTGAAACGGAAAAGATGGATAAGCCCGCTCGGGATTATATAGCCGACTGCCGCCCTATAATCATAAGCGACGAGGCGCACAACTATGAAACGGAAAAACGGCGCAAGGCAATAGAGCTTCTTAATCCTTTATTTCAACTTCAATACAGCGCGACATATAAAGTGCGGGTGAATACGGTCTATAAGTTAACGCCGGTGGACGCATATCAAGAGGGAATCGTCAAGCAGATTTGCGTGGCAAACGACTATATAGAGGACGATTTTAACAAGCCATATATGCGACTAATCGAGGTCGGGAACGACGGCAGGTTTTACGCTAAAATCGACATTGACGTTAGGCTTGCGGGCGGCGGCGAAGCACGGAAGCCCGTAAAAATTTATACGGGTGACAGACTGAAAACCGTGACCAAGAACGACAAGTACGATGGCTTTGTTTTATCGAGGATACGGCTTGACGACAATCTAATCGAATTCACGAATACACAGGAATTAACCGTTGGGCAGGCGGTCGGAACGATTGACGAGTTGGAGCAGAGCCGCAGCCAAATCCGCCGCACAATAGAGGCGCACCTTGACAAGGAAAAGAGAGTACTCGAAAATAATATAAAGGTTTTGTCGCTGTTTTTCATAGACGAGGTGGCAAAATATAGGGATTACGAGGCGGCGGACGGCAACGGCATATACGCAAGGATGTTCGAGGAGGCGTACAACGAGCTTATAAACCTCCCGACATACGCAAGCCTTAAAGCGCGGTTCAGAGCTGATGTGAGCGTATACCACGACGGTTATTTTTCGCAAGACAAAAAGAAAAAAGGACAGTGGGGCGACACGCAGGGTGATACGGATGCGGACGATACGACGTACAACGCCATAATGAAAGACAAAAAGAAACTGCTTTCATTTGAGGAAAACGACGGCTCGCCGCTCCGCTTTATTTGGAGTCACAGTGCATTAAAAGAGGGATGGGACAATCCGAATGTGTTCCAAATTTGCACACTGATAAATACAGGTACGGAGTTTACCTGCCGCCAAAAAATCGGGCGCGGGCTTAGGCTTTGTGTCAACCAAGACGGAGAAAGGATTGAGGATAAAAAGGTAAATATTTTAACCATAATTGCAAAAGAGAGCTTTGCTGATTTTGCCGCAAAACTTCAAACCGAGTATGAGGAAGTGATGGGCGTTAAGTTCGGCGTTTTATTCGAGGAAATGTTTGTCGGGATTTCTTATAGTGAAAAAGAAGTCATGCAAAGAATCATAGACAAAGACGAGGCAAAAGAACTCGTAGAATTTTGGACGAGTTCAGGGATGCTTAAAAAATGGCTATCCGACCCAGAAATGATAGCGGCGGAGGCGAAAATAACGTCACGGTTAGAATCCGGCGAACTTACGGAGCCGCCGTCGCCTGTAACCGAAGTGATGCGGCAATTTAAAAAAGGCGCAACAATAGAGCAAATGGCAAAGGCAATCGAGGGTATAACTTTCACCGAGGAAACGGAGGTTAAAAAGACCGTAGGTCAGGCGGAAGCTATCGAATTATTCGACTATTTTCGTGTAAAAGGGTACGTTGACAGCCGTGGTGGTATTCAGGATACGCTAAAAAACGACCTGAAGAACGGAACGCTTGATTTGCCCACACGTTTTGAAACAGCACGGGAACGGCTCACAAAAATGCTCAAAGATACCGACCGCAAGGTCGAGGTGCGGCAGACGCGGGAACGCGTTGCGGTCAAGCGCAAAGACGAACTGTTCGAGGATGACCGTTTCAAAGCGATATGGAATAGAATTAAGCAAAAATCATATTACCGCATAAATACGCGCATTGACGAACTCATGCACCGCATAAAACACGATATAGCCGAGATGCCTGCAATAGAGAAATTGGCGGTTTATAAAGAAACGGCTAAACTTCATATAGACAAAAAGGGCATAGTGGCGGAAAAGATAGATGAGCAACTTGCAAACGAATTCTCAGTTTCGGTGCTCCCTGATATAGTTAGGATTTTGTCGGACGCGACGGGAATGCCTCGCGCCAATATAGGTAGAATAATAACCGAGAGCGGTAGGATTAAGGATTTCATAAACAATCCTCATAAATACATTGAACAAGTACAGGGTATTATTGATTTTCACCAACGCACGATGAGCATTGAGGGCATAGTCTACACAAAGATTGCAGGAGCGGAATATTCACTCTTCGAGGTTTTTGGCGATGCGGACGCGGACGAGACCATGGAGTTTTTATCGAACACGGTAGCGGTTGAAAAGAGTCTATATAGTCGTGTGGTTTTCGAGAGTAATACTGAAAGTGAATTTGCCAAAGACCTTGAGGCAGATCCTAACGTTGAATTCTTCTTTAAAATTCCCGACGGTTTTAAGATAGATACTCCCGTAGGTAAGTACGGACCCGATTGGGCTGTTTATTACCGAATTGGCGACGAGATTAAAATGTATTTTATAATAGAAACAAAGGGCGTAGAGATAAAGAGTCTAACCGACCGCCTCAACTTCCGCCATAACGAGGACATAAAGATTTACTGCGGCGGCAAGCATTTTGAGGGCATAGGCACCGACGCAAAATGGCGACTTGCTAAGGCGTGGGACAAGGTGCTAAAGAGGTAGAAGAAACAATCTACATACCATTTAATTATAAAAAACACAAGGAGAAAAAACATGTGGGTTGATAACGCTTCGAACATTGATATGCTTTTTTATAAGCCATATGCCGATGTAATAATGAAAATTTTATCGGATGATAAAATGACTCCCGTTACCATTGGGTTGTTTGGACCCTGGGGAGCAGGCAAATCTACGCTTTTGAATTTCATTGATAAATCAATCGGTGAAAAGGATAAAAAAGAAGGGTATCGCTGCATCAAAATAAATGCTTGGATGCTTGAGGGTTACGATGATGCCAAAGCGGCGATTATTGAGGCTTTGCTTGTTGAAATAAATGAGAGCAAAAATTTTCCTGCTAAGGCTAAAGATAAGGTAAAATCGATTCTTAAGAAGGTTAATTGGCTTAAACTCGGCGGCTTTTTAGTGAAAAAGGGAATTGCAACAGCGGCATCCTTGCTACAATGAATCCATTGCCGATAATGATGTCAATTGGAGGCGATTTCGCAAATACAGCAAAGACCGTTGATGGAATACAAAAAGCACAGGATGAGTTTACTGAAAAGCAGATTACGCGTACAATTCGTGAAATAAAGGATGATTTCGAGGAATTATTAACGGCATGTAAATTAAAAAATCTTGTTGTCATAATTGATGATTTAGATCGCTGTATGCCTGGAAGAATCGTTGAAACATTAGAAGCTGTAAAATTATTTTTGTCAGTAAAAAAATCAACATTTATATTTGCTGTTGATGAATCAATAGTCCGATATGCGATAAAGCGGCAATATCCACAGACAGACGCAGAATCAAAACTTGATATTTCCAAGGATTATATAGAAAAGATAATTCAAATACCTGTTACTTTGCCTGAATTATCCGCAAAAGATATTGAAAATTATCTTATGCTTTTGGTTGTTGAAAAACATATTCAAACAAAAGATCTGCCAATTTTTATTAATGATATTATGATGGCAAGACTTTTAGTCGCTACGACAAACATTGCAAAAAATCAAATAACTGAAATTTTGGATGACCGTAATATTGTAGTGGCAAATCAAACAGCTTTTGCACATGAATTAGATATTATTGATAAAATTAGAGGAGTTGTCAGTTCAAGTTTAAAAGGTAATCCGAGACAAGCGAAGCGGTTTTTGAATGCTTTTAATATCAAAAAAGAATTGGCGGGACTATATTTTGGAGACGCAATAGATTTGCTTGTTTTGGCAAAACTGCTTGCGTTATCGCTCATCAATCATGACTTGTTCAAAACCTTGCAGGAATGGGCATGTGATTATACAGGGGACATAAACGAATTACATACCATTGTGGACGCGGCAACAAATGGCAACGAAATATCCGACACAGCATGGAAAGATAAAAAGACTATAAAATGGTTGCTAGCTGAGCCTAAGGATATTTACACTCGTGACCTTAGTCAATATTTTTATCTTACGCGCGATATTGCGCCCGAGCGTGATGATATTGAAAGTCAATTAAACGAATACGAGAAAAAGCAATGAGCGATTTTATGAATCTGCCGCAAGCACGCATAGAAAATGTTGTAAAAACATTAAAAAACAACCGAGGAATTCGTTTTGATAAAATTCTTAATATTTGTATAGATTTATATAAAAACAAAAAAATCGGAATGGGTAAACTTCATTTTTTTGCGATGCATTATCCGGAACATTTACCACAAATATGTTTGGCGATTTCGGAACGAGATGATTGTTATCATGTTGGTAATCTTGGGTATTATACGGCAATTCATAAAAAATATCCGAATGCACTGACGACTCATTTTTCTAAAATGCCAGAGAATTATTTAAAACAAGTGAAAGGGGAGAAATAATATGGGAACATCAAAAAGTTACATTTCGCTTAAAACGAGTGCGCATACAAAAACAAAGCGAGGTTTGACATCTTATTTAAGTGGCGGCGGTGTTTCAGGGGATTCAGTTGCTTCACGGTTTGCCTCTTCACTTAAAGCAGAGCATTCAGCGGCAAGTTCGAGTATACACTCAAACGGCGTCGCCGCTAGTAATAGTATTAAAAATTATAGTTCAACAGTTGCCCGTATTGTTGGATACATTGGCAATATGCAGAGCGGCGGAATTTCTTATGCGTCGCAACAAGCAGGCTTTAAAAAAGAACCGCAAACGGTCAGCGATCTAATAGGTTTATTTATGGAATCTGATGTTGCCGGCACAATTGATGCTGCCATCACATCCGAAGCGATAGAAGTTACTTTAAATAATTTGCAAATTACAGACATAAGCGGATTAGATACATTGGATTTAAATTCTTTTACAAAAGAATTACTTGCTAATATCATTGCTATTTGTTTCGAGCAAAGATATTTTGAACAAATTCTAAAACGTACCGAAAATAATACTGACGCGAGGCGAAAATGTGATGCTATTAAAGAATGCATATATGGGCAAGTCACTACAAATCTTGATATTTCGACAATACAAGCACTTCATTCCGATAACGCTGCAATGATAGCATTTATTGAGGAAAAGTGCTTAGATGCGTTGAATATACTCGCGGCTCTTGATGACTCTATTTGAGGAGAAGAAATATGATACACAAAATTGAAATACTTAAAAATACTAATTTACGTGAAAGGAATTCACAGCTTCCAAACGATAAATTTTTATTTAGTATCGGGGGAAATAATCCCAATATCAAGACAAGTATTTTTGATAAATTGGCAAGATTTTCAAATGAACATCTAAAAACAATTTATGAAGATTTTCTTGTTATTAGTCTCTCGGTTTATGCCATAGACAAAAGATTTGCTCGTTCAAAAACGCGTGATGCATGGACGCGAGAGTTTGATGTGTTTATTCCTGTGCTAAACCTAAGTAAATGGCAACCGCTTTCCAAGAGAATAGAAAAAGTACTTTCATTTTTGAGCGGAGATGAGTGGCGTATAACCTTTACATCAACTGATAAAATTGTTGCACAATCGCCAAGGGGGCATGCAGTTCAAGAATTTGATTGTACATGTTTATTTTCAGGAGGGCTTGACTCTTTTTGCGGAGCGATAGATTTATTAGAGCGCGGTAAAATCCCTCTTTTTATTGGTAATGAAGAGTATCCAAAATTGGAAGTACGCCAACAGGAATTAATTGAAACATTAAAAATAAATTACGCCCCAAATTTTGATATAAAAACATTTACATCAAGAGTTGAAGCGGCGAGAATTAACAATACTGATTATGCCGACATGGAAAATACCACAAGAACACGATCCTTATTGTTTTTAGCGGCAGCCGTTGCATTCGCGGGATTAATTGGCAACGAAATACCTGTTTATATACCTGAGAACGGTTTTATTGGATTAAATCTGCCACTTACCCCAAGCAGAATGGGTAGTTGCAGCACGAGGACAACGCATCCGTGGTTTTTGAATGAAATCAATTCTTTACTTACTGTCGTTGAAATTAAAAATAATATAATCAATCCGTTTAAGAAGTTATCAAAAACACAAGTTGTCAAGGCGGTAGGCGATACTGATTCCTTTAAAGCAAAATTTGCTCGAACAATATCTTGTTCTCATCCTGCAAATAACCGATGGGCAGGCGGAGAGTATCAAAAAAATTGCGGATACTGCTACCCGTGTTTAATTCGTAAAAGTAGTTTGGCGCATATTGGACTTCCCGATAGTGACTATAAGTACGATATAAATGCACAATTAAATGAAATTAAGAAAGGTGAAAAGAGAAGCGATCTGTTTGCGATGTTAAGTGCTGCAGCTATATATAAAGAAAAGGGTAAGGATTATATAAAAAGAAATATTAAGCGAAACGGTCTAATAATAGACGAAGATATTGATGCTTTTGTTGAACTGTATTCAGAAACAATGGAGGATTTTATAAGCATTTTGAGTAATCCTGAATTAAAAGAATGGATCGGTGAGGAATAATGCGGATATCTGATATGCATTTTCATTTAGATGGTTATCCAAATCATAGGCAGATTTATAATCAAATAAATGACTTAGAACAATATACACTTTGCGTTACTAATTCGCCTGACATTTTTGAGGCCTGTTTAAGCACATACAAAGAAACTACATTCGTTAGATTTGGATTAGGCATCCATCCTCTGCAAAAACAAAGTGTTGGTGACGTCGAAAAATTTAAGCGATTGATAATGAAAACCAAGTATATCGGCGAAGTAGGTTTAGATTTTTCAAAGGCATCAATTTTAGAAAGACAAAAACAAATTGAATGCTTTTCTACAATTTTAAATTACGCCGGAAAGGATTCAAAGATTTTTTCTATACATTCTACAAAAGCAGAAAATGAGGTATATAAACTCATTGAACCTTATGCTAAAACAAATCGATTTATTATGCACTGGTTTTGCGGGTGATGAACAGACACTCAGAAAAAT
>JALQSN010000867.1:0-19429 GCA_023690525.1 Holotrichia oblita
GTTGGCAGAACCCATTTCCACAAGACTTTCGAGGATATGGAGCCAACTATGGCAGATGTGCATCCAAAAAAAACCTACCTTGGATACAAGTTACATCTACTTTGTGATCCCAATGGATATCCCAGTGATTTTCTGCTAACCTCCATGTGGATGACCGAGCCCCTGTTCTCGATTTGGTGGAGGGACATCGCATACTTGCTCTATATGCGGACAAAGGCTATACCGGTGAGGACTTCTGCGATAGAATACAGGCATTAACTGGCATCAGTATGCTGCCGCTGCCAAAGACCAATGCACCAAACCCCAGAGGAGAAACTGCTTCGACAGCATATCTTCAAAGTTTGGAGAAGAATTGAAACCACCAATTCTCAACTCGCTGATCATTTGGGCATTCAGCGTGTTCGGGCGAAATCTCTTTGGTGGTTAATCTCTTCGATTAGCTTCCAAACTACCGGCCTTTGCCGCTGCTTACCTTATCAATGTCTGCATTAAGTCGGCAAGATTAGACACTCTGTAATAAACTTGAATTACGTCCGAGAGGGCGAATAAATTCAAGGAGGTCAAGAACATGACCGATTACAGAGAGATTCTGCGGCTCAGAAGCCTTGGAATCAACAACAAACAGATTGCCGAAAGCATGGGGATAGCCCGTCAAACGGTAATCACAACGCTGCAAACAGCGTTTGCCCAAGGATTGGACTGGCAGAGTGCCGAGTCTTTATCCGACAAAGAAATAGCGGAAAAGCTATTTCCGCAGGGAGATGGTAAGCCAACCTACAAGATGCCGGATTACGATTATATCCATCGTGAAATGGCAAAGCCGGGCATGACTCAGCAATTATTGTGGTTTGAGTATTGCGATGAGTGCCGCGCGGCGGGAGAAACGCCGTACCAACTCACCCAATTCAAGACACACTACCGGGAATATGTTGTGAAAACCAAGGCCACAATGCACATCAAACGTAAACCCGGAGAGACAATGGAGGTAGATTGGGCGGGGCAGACAGCGCACTTAATAGACGCCGACACCGGTGAAATTTTGGATGCTTATGTGTTCGTGTCGTCGCTTCCGTATAGCGGTTATTCATACGCGGAAGCGTTCGTGACAATGAAACAAGAATCTTGGATAGCCGCTCATGTCAACGCCTACAACTTTTTCGGCGGTGTCACAAGGATTTTAGTCCCCGACAACCTCAAAACAGGCGTAATAAAAAACACACGCACAGAAACGGTATTAAACAAGACATATCACGAAATGGCGGACATTACGGCGCGGCGATTATCCCCGCAAGAGTCAAAACCCCGAAGGATAAGGCGACCGTAGAAGGTTCTGTCGGCAACATATCATCCTTCATACTGGCGGCAATCAGGAATCAACAGTTTTTTACGTTGAAGGAGCTTAACGCAGTCATCAGAGAACGGCTTCATGCCTTTAACCATAAGCCTTTTCAGAAAAAAGACGGTTCCCGGGCAACATGGTTCGCCGAAGAACAATCATATCTTCTGCCATTGCCGCTAAATCCGTTTGAACTGGCAGTTTGGAAGATAGCGACTGTAGCTTTTAATTATCACATTGCTGTGGATGAGCAGTATTATTCGGTTCCGCATGATTATATCAAGCGTAAAGTTGATGTGAGGCTTACCCGCAATACGGTGGAAATTTTTATTGATGGAACTCGCATCTGCTCTCACATCAGGTTGTATGGGTATAAGGGTCAGTATAGTACCCAAGAGGCTCACATGCCGCCGAATCATCAGAAATATATACAATGGAACGGCGACCGCTTCCGTCAGTGGGCTGCTAAAATCGGACAAAACACCGCTGCTGTGGTGGAATCTATTCTAACCGGATACAAGGTTGAACAACAGGGTTATCGCGCTTGTATGGCTCTTTTAAAGCTGTCTGACACTTATTCGCCGGAACGTTTGGAATCCGCCTGCATCAAAGCGTTTACCTATACGCCGCACCCCAGCTATAAATCAGTACAGGCTATCCTCAAAACAGGGCAGGATAAAATCAAAGAAGAAAGAAACCGCGCCGACAGAACCAGATGATTTCAGTTTCACCAGAGGCTCCGATTATTATGGAGGTGAAACCGATGTTTGATAATGCGACCATCAATAAACTCCACGATATGAGGCTTTCTGTCATGGCATCGTCCTTCCAAAAGCAACTCGAAGATAAGGCTTTTATAGATATTTCTTTCGAGGAACGATTCGGGCTTCTTGTTGATTCCGAATGGACGGCGCGAAAGAATAATCGCTTGAACCTCATCATAAGAAAAGCGGATTATGTATTCCCTGACGCTTCTTTGGAAAATATTGAGTATCACAGCGACCGTCATCTGGACAAAGCACTCATCACACGGCTCGGAACTTGCAACTATATAGAAGAACATCACAATGTTATCATTTTAGGCGCAACCGGCAACGGAAAGACATATTTGGCTAACGCTCTCGGAATGACCGCCAGCCGTAATTTCTACACGGTTAAGTATATCCGGCTTCCTGATTTATTGGCTGACCTCGCAATCGCCGCGCCGATGGTAACTACCGCAAGGTTATCAAGCAATATAAGCAAGTAAAGCTGCTTATCCTTGACGAATGGCTGCTTTATCCGCTGAAAGAGTCTGAAGCCCGCGACCTCTTGGAGATTGCGAATGCCGCCATAAAAAGGCTTCCACTATTTTTTGTTCACAGTTTGAAGTCGGCGGTTGGCATAAGAAAATCGGTGACCCGACATTGGCTGACGCCATTTGTGACCGGATTGTTCATGATTCTTATACTATCGTTATTGACGGTAAAGATTCCATGCGCAAACGCAAAGGTCTTACAAAGGATAAATAAGGGGCTTCGCCCATAAAAAGACGCGAGCAAGCTCGCATAGGTTTATCGCTTTAGTTTTCCAAAGAGAGCGGAGTGGTGCCGTTGTTGATTCGCAAACACAAAAAAGAGCGATACCTCCGGCATCACTCTTCCGCCAAACCTCATACGGCGCTCAGGTCGCTCCTCAGCGTTGCCCTATCCTCCGTATGAGTAAAAGCATTTGAGTGTAACATTTGCGTTTTTATACTGTCAATGTCCAATCTTGCCGTCGCAAATGTCTAATTTCGCCGCCGCAAGTGTCTAACGACTCCGACTCCGCGTGTCTAACGCCGCCGACATATTCAAACTTAACACTACAACGCGCACAAGACGCAAAGGCTCTTTTTTCTGTGTGAACGATAGGCACCAGCGTTACGACGCAACCGATAGAGAACAATTCTTATAACTATTTCTAAAGTCGTCGGAACTGGAATCAAGGAAGCGGTGATGTAACGAGCCATCGGCATTGTGACAACAGCATATTTTTTTAAGTGCAGCCTTAAAATCGAAACAAATAATTGTGCAATCATGACAAGCAACATATGCCTATTCCAAGCATGGTAAGAGCGGGTTTCGTAGTGGGTCATACCTAAATAGCTTTTACATTCTTGAAAACATTGTTCTATAGACCAACGAGCGGTTGCCAGTCTGTCCAATTCTGAAATGTCCGTATCTATAGGCATATTGCTAATAAAATATTTGATTGCGCCATCTTCATGTTTACGAATATATACCCAAATTTCAGACTTGGGGATATATAGACGATTTGGCTTGCGGCTAGATATGTAGCGTAAAATTTTAACTTCTGCAATAATTGACCCTTTTGCCCCTTCAGCTATGATACGACTTACCCACGGCACAGACTCGTTGTCTACAATCGTTTTAATATATACAGGCTCTTCCGGCGAACGAGGGTGTTTAAAACGTCCGCCTTTACCGAAGTTTTCAGGGATTATAACTTGTGGCATATTACGAAAAATATTTTCATTTTCACGGACAGAGGCAAAATAGTACATTGATTCAGAGAAGCTGTCTAAAAAAGTATGGTCGCTGCCAAACGCTGCATCACAGCCAATGCATTCTACTTCAAACAACTGACTGTCCAATACTGCATCGACCATTTCCTTTGCCATTTCATTTTTGGTTTTAAAGGACATTTCTTCGGGAATTTGGCAGCTTTCACGTTTCTCTTTATATTCTTCACTCAACCAAACTTTTTGCAAATACAGGCGGGAATCAATCAACCCTGCGCCTTTGTCCATTGCATAACTTAAAAATATACCCGCTTGACAATTTTCGGTTTTACCAAACCTGTCGCAATATTGACGTGCCACCCCGGCTGAATGCCCTCCCTTTTTTACAAAATCACTTTCGTCTACGCTTAAAAAACCTTGTGGAGCATTCAATGTTTTTGCCAGTTGCTCTTTATAACAGACGCTTAGTGATCCTTCCCAGCCTTTCGAGCGTGTGAAGAAATCTTGCATTCCGCGTACTGCTGTTTCGCTTAAAAATGATAATGCTATTGGTTCTATTGATTTTCTATCCAAGTTGCTTATTAATCCTTTTGTAAAGCTTTCAAAATGTTTTATTTGCTGCGAGCGCACAAAACAGTTGCTATATCCTTCAAGATAACTATTTAGCAGGTTTGTTATTTCGTCGGGCGATATTTTTCCAGTGTTTCTATCTCTGGTATTTCACTGTTATATGGATTGTTTTTTGATAACATTTATTTCATCCCTTTATTTTTCTTCCATATATATTAGGTTTTTTGTGTGCGTTGTAGTGTAAGCGGGAAATCCTGAAAATGCCGATTAGGTTTGGCGTTGACTGAAAAACAGTAGTCCCATTTTTCAAGGATTTCAGAGCACTGAGTAATCCGAACAAAGCTTAATTTTAAAGCCTATAGTGGCTTAAGTTGACGACATTGGTTTTATAATTCAAATTTTTTCTATTATCTCTAATCCCACAGTAATTTTTCGCACATCACCCATTATAGATATTTCAATTGTTGCTTCTCTCTTATGCCGATTTATCTTTTTTATTGTACTTTCCAAGCCAACTAAAGCTCCAGATTTTACTCGAATCAATTCGCCGATAATAAACCCTATTGAATCCTCTATGTAAAAATTTGAATTCATTAGTTTCTCAAAATAAAGCTTTTTCTTTTTCATGCATTGCAATTTCATATCTATCCCCGTAATTGAGAAGTTTATATACTTCTTTTATTTCCTTTAAAACTAATCGTGTTAAATTTAAAATATCTAAGATTTTTAATTCAGATTGCATAAAGACATAACCAGGAAAAAAAATAGCTTCTTCTCTTTTAACCATCCCCCTTTTTTTAAACAACAATATTTTTTTAGGAATAAACGGAATTATTTCATGTGGTGTAAATCTCGTTATAAGATGATTTAATACTTTTTCTTCACATCCTGTTTTAACAAATAAAACATACCAATTCATCACATCAATCCCCCAAAAAACATATGTTACCTGCATTTCTTGAATTTAATAATGTGATTTGAAAATTAAATTAAAGCTAAAAAATCGTTTCATTCAAGAAGCTAGGCAATTCTTTTGTCTTTTAAGTTGCTAGCCACATGTAAACTTCCTGTTAAACAATTAGCAGTAATACATTGATAAATAATGTTATTTCTACAATAAAATAAGAGATTGAAAACGCACAATCTCTTTAACACATAAATATATTGCTTATGATTAACAGATTTTTTGTTTGCTTGCTTAACCTATAGCAATCACATAAAAAGACATAGCTTCACTACCTTCTTTAACTAAATTTAACTAAAGAAGTGCCTTTTAATCACTATATTCTTTACAGATACTAATGTGACCCGGCAACAATTAATATCTATAAATGCTTAAATTAATCTACAAGAATAAACATCAATCAACAAATTATTACATAGATTATCCTATCAACTTTTATATACTGTGTCAATTAAAAATAGTACTAAAAATCTACTTATTAACACAAATATTTATTGTTAATAAACACCAAACGCAATCAAAATTTTCGTTTTTGAAAAAAAATGGCACCTTATTTAAATAACCCCTTCAATTAATATATTTTAATAATTCTCAAAATTGTGGATGTTCACTAATTCCTTGGTTAAGATAAAGCTTGGGGACACGGCATTCTTAATTTCCATAGAATGAAAATCAGATTTTACACCTCTAAATGTAACATTGTGTAAAGCTGATTATAACAGCGTTTGTTTGCATTTTTTCAAACTAAAACCGAAAGCTCTGAAACGCAATCATGATATATTACAAATATTTTTGGTTGATAAATTCAACAAATTCAGAAAAAACCTGCCTTAGTATTAATGGTACAGCGTTTGATAAACGTAAAACAATATCATTATTTCTTTGATATGAATACGGCATATCAATTAAGCCAACGAGGTAATCTATAGAAATATTAAAAATTATTGCGATTTCAATTAATTTTTTTTCTGATGGTGTATTTTTATTGTTTTCATACATTGATATGCTAAATTTTGTTGTAACTATTCAGACGCAACAATCAGTACTGACGAGTAAACAAAAAACAGAAGTAGACAGGAGATGCGAATGAATGAGAATCAGACTAAGAAAACAGAAAAAAGGAAGAGAGAAGAAAAGAGCCGGAAAAAAGCATAAAAAGCCCCTACCAACGTAGCACCGAAAAGCTCACCGGCTCCGATAAAAGAGTAAAATTCCTAAAAATATTTATCCCATCGCCTCCCCTGCTATGTCATAATGAGGTTAAGGAAGCCTGTATTGCCGCCTTTCGTTAAGCGTGTGAATAACCGATTCTGACAATATGAATGTTAGAAATGATTGTTTCAGAATCTGAAAAATCATGTAAACCGGCGCAAGAGTTAACTTCCAGATTTGAAGCGCGTTTTCAAATAATTGAGCAATCATATGCCCGGTTTGAATTAAAAAGTAGTGGTTTTTCATGGCGTTATAATTCTCGCTGAACAAATGCTCCAACTCATACCTCTGATTTTTTTGTGTATTGAAACCTTCATTCTCAATCTTCCATCTGCGTCTTCCGTCTTGAACTGTCTGCATGTAATTACGCTTGGAGATGGGAAGATTGGTAATGAATACAAAAGCATATTTCAGGTTGCTTGTGCTATACTCAATGACATTCAATGTATGGTCTTTGATATGGGATATCCGTAACATACCGGTATGTTTCATTAACCTCATTTATCGTTTGAGTGAATGATTGCTCCGCTTCCATCAACTTAAGCGTATGAAATTCTTCGGCAACAGATGGCAGGCTTCCGTTTTTTAACCGGATAATGTAATGCCAGTTGTTTCGTTTGCAGATGTCAAACACAGAGCCGCAGGCGTACAAACTGTCTGCGCATAGACATATATGAAGTCGCGGGAAGTACTATTTCAACTTTTTTTCTAACCGGTAGAACGCTTTGCGCTCACAATCCTGTTTGGAGACACCCGGATTCTTCGTTTTCGATGAACTCCGTTGCTATACTAACAACTATTTTGCCATTAAGAATAAGCTTTGCTTCCAATACACAATGATAGTATTCTGTCCATATGACATTACCATCTTTATCTTTATGTTCCCTCGTTAAACAATGGGAGCAGTGGCGTTCGTTTGTGTTGTACAGTTCTGTGCCATCCACAATAATTTGCCAGTATTTGCCCCGAATCCGGCTATCGTCGAAAGTACGCATACGAATCAGACGCGAAACAAGTTTTGGAATGATGGATTCCAATTCTTTTGGATCCAGTAATTCCAGATAGTCATTGATTGTTTTCCAATGCGGTAATTCGTTTAGTTTTGTTAACGCCATCATTTGTTTAAAGTTTTCAATACAGATGCAACTATTGAAATCTACGGTTATTTTCCGCATACTTTCAATGTGGCTGGAGAGTCATAATTTTTTGCATAGGGCGTTTCTTTAGGTATAGGGCGTTTTTGTAAATCAGAAACTCGAATATTCGTAGAATACAACAAGCTTGTATTGATGGGATTGAGGCAAAAAAGCGCACAAAACCAAAGAAAACTAATTATTGGTGTTTGCCTTTAGGCCAGTTACGAGCAAAGTGCCATTAATTAATTCCCAATCAATCAGACGCTGGTATAGGCTATGCTTCTTCTGCATCATTTTGATAATAACTTATGACTGTCAAGAATGTGGAATACAGCCGCCAAAATCCGAACATATAGAATGACTTGATTTTTGTATGTGACATAACTCTGGTGGCGTGAATCTTTTACCTGTTTTAATAGGGCTATTAAACCGGGAAAAAAGTGCCGGACTATTTTGTAAAGTTCACAGCATGCATTAAAATTCTATAAATGCTCCCTTTTTTCTGCTCGTGTCATTCTCTTGTTTTCATCGCTAAGACCTACTCTTGTTTGGTTTATTGAGATAAAGTTTTTCATGTTAACTTTATTTTACCTCAATTTACATTACTTGAGGGGATTTTTTGTGCGAAAAATATTTACTCGTCACCGCTGCGCAACAATAGAGCTAACGGAAAAAGGCATACCAATTAAAGCATTTCTAATGGCAACAAACCCTGAAACACCATGTTTTCTGGCAGTAGCAACATAAGAAGAAATAGTCGCAAAATCACGGGCACCTGAGAGAGTTCGAAAGCACCTGGATACCTTCTGTTTGACTTTAAACATGCGAATATCTCGTTCCGTTTGATTGTTGTCGAAGGGAACGTTGAAATTAGTAAAGAAGAGCAGGTTATAGTGGCTAAGGATGTCAAGACCAAATTTTAGCCATGAATAAGGTGGAAGCCTCCTATCTTGTAGAACTGAACTTCCTAACCTGCCGGGGTCAAGCACACGGGCGCTTGCCGGGGGTATTGGGGCGGGTAGCCCCCAAGGTCTTAATGCCTTTTCTTAAAATAAATTTGTGCCGGAGTCTGATAATCCAAGGCCTGATGCGGACGAGTATAATTGTAGTGTGTAAAATATTCGGTCAACCCCATGCGAAGCTCTCGGGGAGATTCATATTCATGTATATAAACGTTCTCATATTTCACTGTCCGCCAAAGCCGCTCCGTAAAAATATTATCCAAGGCTCTGTTTCGGCCATCCATGCTGATTACAACATTTGAGTTCAACAGCGTGCTTGTATATTCCTTTCCTGTGAATTGACTGCCCTGATCACTGTTGGCTATTTCCGGTACTGACTTTTCCAGTGCATTTTTTAAGGCTGAGACAACAAAGTCGTCTTCCAGTGTATCTGACAGTTCCCACGACACAACATAGCGTGAATACCAATCCAAATATGCGACAAGGTACATGAACCCGCCTTTCAGTCGGATATAGGTGATATCAGTTCCCCAAATGTGATTTGGGCACTCCGCTCGGATATGGCGCAGCATATAGGGATATACCTTGTGTTCCGTATTCCGTATGCTCAGATTCTTTTTTGGATATATGGCCTCTAATCCCATTTCGCTCATATACTTTGACGTCGTAGGACGGCTGATTTCATAGCCCTCTTGGTTTAATACCACTGTTATACGTCTTGAACCATAATAAGGATACTTTGTGTAGATTTTATCGATTTTATTGAGCAATTCTAACTTTTGTGGTGCTATCGGCTTGGCCTTGTAGTACAAGCTGCTTCGATTAAGTGTTAGCAACTCACATTGCTCTCGGATGCTGTATTCTTCATTTTCGCCCAGCATCCTTATTCGCTCTTCTTTACTGAATGTCAATGCCAGATTTTTTTTTAAGCCAGCTAAGTTTAGCTGACAATTCTCCGATTTGACCATATAGTTCTTGGATAAGCTCTTTCTCTCTTTTCCATCGCTCTCCTTTTTTCGCTTGTCCATCAGCGTATCGGGAATACTTTCGACTACCGTCTTTCGCCAGCGGCTCAATTGATTTGGGTGTATTTCATACTTTGCTGCTATTTGTGATATTGTTTCTTCCTCGCGAAGCAGCTCCAATACGATTTTTGTTTTGAGTTCCTTTGTATAGTTTTTTCTCATACTTTTATTATTGCCACCTTATTACTGCTTACTTCAGTGGTCTAGTTTTCGTTATCCATTATAGGTATTGCTCCTTACGTAGAATTAAGCGGTCGGCAAGAGCTCCTGTCTTACCTCGTTTCGGCTTCCTTTTTCCGTGTTCAGGTACAGGAATGGGATTTTCAAGTAGAGCCTCTGACAATAGTGAGTCATATTTTTGGCTATACCGCGCCAGTAGATCCTGGTCTGCCGCCTGTTTGCCTTGTGTAATGAGTGCTTCTTTCTCTTCTTTCATTGTAAGCAACAGGTCAATTAATTTTTGAGCCCAAGCTTGGCTTGTATTCTCAAACACCGCTGTCAATTCACGCAACAAGTGTGCATTACACAGCGCGTGAATTGACGATATTGTGCCTGTACTAATGGGTACGCCAAATACCCCATTGAGTATCTCATGGGTTCGGTTGATGCTAACCATGCCGACTGTATTTAATGATACTGCCAGCGCTTCCAAATTGACTCCGTATTGCGTTGTACCCGTAATGTATTCCGGAAAGTCACCTTTGAGTACTTCTGATGTTTGGGGGCATCTTACCTCAATGCTCTGGTGTGCCCTTGTTACAGGGGTTACTACTATATCTATTTCATATCGGGTTTCGCTCACTGTTCTTTTTGCCTGGCATTCGGACTCCCCAGGGCATTGGCGGCACCTCTCCGGAGTATGCGGGATGTACTGGCTAGGCGGTTGTGTCATCTTTACGTTTCCACCATCGTGTCCCCATTGGGCACCGGGTTTTTTGCCGCTAGGTTTTCGGAGGCTTTTAGTTTTTGGTTTCTTTAAACCATCACTTGATAGTGGCTTTGAGCTGTTTTTGCTGTTTTGGTTTAGCTGTGCCTCCAGCTCTGCTACTCTCGCTGTTAATTCCTCTATTTTATCAAGAGCCGATAATAGGATGCTGATTATTTCTTCTTTATCTAGTTTCATCAATTCTTCTCGTGTCATCCTGTTCGCCTCCTGTTTTGGATTGGTTTTTTTCTATTGTATTGTATATTTGTGAATATTTTATTGATTTTTTGTAAATATTTCCGGCTCGTTTATCATGTTTGTTTTTTATTTATTTATTTATTTATTTCCTTATTGTTGCAACTGAATAGTTACATTTTGTTAATGAACGCATTTCTCCTAAAGCTTCTTAGTTAAGCTCTTTTCTTTTCTTAATCTTGATAATCTTTCACCAATCACAAATATCACCTCTGTATTATGATTCATGATAGTCATAATTTTATACGCTCTTTCTAAATCCTCTATCTGCGGAGCGTTTACAGTTTTCTAATTAAACCGTGTTGGCACAACAATTAAAGGTGTCGGCTTATTCTGTCGAACATGCATGCACTTGGGTCTTGGCGTGTACTGGAGTTTACTCTGGAGTTCTTTGTTTATAATCAAGGACACAGGTACCCATTTGTGATTGGACGATCGTGAACCCGTATGCCGGATCGTCAAAGTACTTGTACACGTTGATATATGACTATTCAGTATGTTCTGCCACACATATAATCGGCCGAATATATCCCTTGAATACGATTCTATCGAATCCTGTAATCACTACTTTGACTATTTGCTCAAATTTGTTTATTAATTTTACAAAAACTACAAGTTGAAAAATGTATTATATCGCTTATATAATTACATTTGCAGACGATACTATTATTATAAGGTCATCAAATTACATTTTTAATTAAGTTTTCAATCAATCAAAGCTTGAAATGGAGAATATAACATGAGCCAGGTAAGAGTTAGCTATAAGGAATTGGGAAAAAATGAATTTCTTCTTGATGTTCGGTACGATTCGGGAAGAATAAGGCCTAAAGTTTACGGAGACTTAGATTATGTAAAATTAGTCAAGTCATGCATGGAAATTGTTGGCAATGATTTTATTTTGCATAATATCGATAATTTTTTTGTAAAAGAGGAATTTTTATCAAAAATATACGAATTGCATAGCAAAAATTACAGTATCCACCATGATAAATCCGACATGCTTTATAAAGCTTCGGAAGATTCAATTAGAATACTAAAAAAACTCTCTCAAAAAATAATAGCGTTAGATATTTTTCTGGTACCGATGTTTTTAAATAATCTAAGCTACGGTAACAAAAGGATTATTAAGTTACTGCTGTTGGGACAGTTTGGAACAGGGAAAACTGAAATAGTAAAAAAAATCAGTAACATCCCTGATTCTATTGATTTTCCTGTTTCAGATACATTGAGAACTACAACTTTTGATAGTTATTATATTTTCAAAAAAGATGACAAATTGAGCGACTTTGCGTTTGTAATTCATTTTAAAAACAACACTGAATTCGAAAACAATGTTTCGGACTGTTACAGTAGGGCAATATATAAGTCATTTCAATGCTTTAAAGAAAGGTTAAGCAAGGCGCAAATGCAGGATATCGTAATTCATGAGTTTGTGTCCGACCCTGAAAAGTTATTTAATATTGAGTATGTCTTAGGAAAATACTATGAACTAAAAAGTGAAAAACGTAAGCTGGAAAAAAATAATACGCAAACTAACGAATGGAATAATATATATGAAGGCATCTATTCCCTTGTCTATAATTTTCTCAGTTTGAATTGCACATATAAAGAGGACACCGGTTTCGACCAAACAGGGTTAGAAAAATACGAATTAGAGGATTATCTATTTAAAGATGAATTGCAGAAAAAAAACATCAGGGAGCTAGTAATAAAATTAGCAGATATGCTTTACAGTAAAATGGAAATACTTTGTCGCGAAATGAGGGAAAAAGGATTAGGCGAAATTATTGAATACAATGGAAGGATCATTGGTTTTAAAAATAATAATTATAGCTTGGATCAGATTGATAAATATGTAACCCCCTTTACCTCTACCAGCCTTCAAAATTTTACAAAAATAGTAACGCCGCTGGTAAAAACAATGGCAATTGAAATTCCTTATAATAACAATATAAATAACGAATACCTGGACAACATTTTACTGATTAAGGACACAGTCGGTTTTCAAAACAGAAAAACAGAAGATACAATTAGCTTAGAAGGTAGTACAAATTTTTCATATAACGAATTTGACCTGATTGGTTTAGTGGAAAATTCAAAGAACTCAATAAATGAGACTACCGAGGACATTTTAAGAGAACTTTTTTACAATGCCCACAGAAGTAAAATCCTTATGCTATACACTTTCTATGATGAATTCAGTAAAAAAGAATTTGAGGATGAGGAAGATAAAAAACATTTTTTAACAAAGCTGCAAAACGATGCTGTAAGAAAGATAAGCCCTTCCGCTCAGTCTGATAAATTTATTACAATGCTTGAAAGCAATACAATATTTTTAAAGGGTTTAATGCAAAATACAAAAAGCGATGAGTACAAAAATTTTGCTAATGCGCTTATGAACCGGATAATAAATCAGTATAGATTTTTGTATGAATATAAAAAATTAGTTTTGATAGATAGTAAAAAACCCTTAATAACCTATAATTACAAACGTCTTGCTTTGGTTTTTCAACAGGCTCAGCTGGATTATGTAACAAAACAGCAAGATTTATATTTGCACAATTATCCCGATAAAAAAATAACCGAAGCTTTAACACAAAAGTTATTTGCGGGGAACACTTACTATTCAGGGACAACCCGCACATTAAAACCTGTTGATGATTTAACAAGTGCTTTAATGGAGAAAATTAACATGTTTATAAACAGTCCCAGCAATATAAATTTCAAACTGTCGGAATCCATTGAGTTTCATAAGGATAAAGTTTTAGATTGGATTAAAGAAGAAGTTAGTTGCAGAATTAAAGCAGTGATTAAAACTAATTTTGTCGATGGACATAAAGAGGATTGGGAAATGCTTTTTAATATATGTGGAATAGGCTCTGATCTCAACAGGAGGCAGGGTATCATTGATGGCATAAATGAGTTTCTTCCAAATTTAGATATTGAAAAGCCAACCTTTGCGGATAGGTGGATTGATGAAATGGAAAATATATTTATTGATGTGTTAAGCAGGATGACCGGTAGTATAACAAAATAGAATATAAATTTATATTGCGAGGGGAGATTCTTGTGATAATCCAGGTACATTGCAAGACTTGTGGTAAAAGACTTCTTGACTTTGAAAATGAAAAAGACGGAAAATGTGTTATTTATGTTAAATGCTGCCAATGTAAGCAAATAAACACAGTTATGTTTAACAGCGAAGGCTTATTATCAATGAGTAAAAATTCAAAGGGGGATATTTGTATTGCTACGTAACGCTAAATTGTTAAAGGCTAAAATGCGCAATTAAATAAGGAAAATTTAATAACATCATACCGAGCAACGGAGTCTGTAACCAGAACTATCAAATAGCCGGATGAAGCTAAGTAAATAACTTGGCTTTCGTCGTCCGGCTATTTTTTTGTGCCTTTTTTTGCCTTTTGTGAGTGCAAAAGGGGTTGAACGGAATAAAGAAAGAGAATCGTTGCAGATCTCCGCCTGTCCTTCTTGTCTTTGAGATTCTAAAAACAAGGAGGATAAGCTTGTGTTTTATATCAATGACGATTACAAACTCAGAATTGAGAATGTAAATGGTGAAGAAAAGTATTATTTGCGTTTTTCCAGCATGACGGGAAGTATGGAGGAAATAGAAGTATCTTGTGAGATATTTTCTCTATACCGCAGAGATTTTAACAAACCAATGGAAAAGCAAAGAAATGAAAAAAGACGGCATATCATTGATGTTGATCTTGAAGATATCGTTTTTTTTCATAACACGGTTTCAGACGTAGAGGAACATTGTATAGAAAAAGCTGAGTTGAAAGCTGTTATGGACATGGTTAGAACATGCACTCCAATTCAGCAAAAGCGCTTTAATCTCCATTACATACATGGATTTAATTTTAGTGAAATTGCCAAAATGGAAAATTGCGATGAATCAACAGTAAGGAAGTCAATAAAAGCAATTTTGAAAATGGTAAAAATTACATCTTAAAACCATTCCGTTTTTGCACTCTTTCTGACCTATATAGTGAAAAGCTTTATAAGCTTCTCATGAACCATGAAAACTGAATATCCATTCTCCAAATACTTTCCGGTTGTGACCCCTGAAGGGTAAGCAGCAGGGCAGACACCGCCATGACTCTGATATCAAATATCAGCCGAGCGATACGTGTCCAGCCTTAACAAACCTATTAGTACGGTTTGTCTGCCATAACCCACAGCCGGGACAATGATACTTCCGCCCAGCCACAGACATCGCAATGGGGGCGGCTTCTGAAGAACTCAGGAGAGCTGCTGCGGTAAACGTGATTAACGCTATCGCGGTACTATGACACCTTGGCTAAAGGTGGTTTGGAGATATGCCCATTGCCGGGGACAGGATAAGTACGGCAAAAGTTATTTTCTGGTAATGAATGACAGCTTACGGAATTGTATTAATTATTAATAAACGATACAACCGTAAGCTGCCATATATCAACAGCAGAAACTATGGGCAGGGGATTCCCTGCTTATAATTGTGCTTTTGATAAAAACACTACTATATTAATGAAAGGGGTATCTTTATGGAAAACAAGCCATTACTTCTCACCCTATGCCGTTCATGTGCAAGACAATTTAGAAATACACATGACGGTTACATAAAACGTGTGGATTATAATCAACTATTTAAAGAGTGCTGTACCTATTGTAATTCCAAAAATGGTTATGATTATTTAATACTCGCTAAAAATAATGTGAAATCCTAAGCAAGATAAATCTTTAAAGTTTTTCGACGCAAACCGGATTAACACCGTACGGAAGAGTCCAATGGAAAAATAAATCAATAAATAGTACAAGTTTTCGACTGATTATCTTGTTATTAGACAAGTTACAAGCTGAATAAGATTTTATATACATTTTTTAAAGGCTTTAAGGGAGGACTGGATGATGACCAATTCTACGGACATTGAAATGCTAAAAATATTGATATACGCACCGTTGACCCCGATACATTGATTGATATTCGTGATGTAAAGGTAAATGCCGATCTACCGAAGCAAGAACGATTGCTCGACTTCATAAAACAAATCAAAAACCCATATTGCTACAAATGCGGTAAAGCTGTTGTAAAGGTCAGCTTTGCGGAAACAGAAGCTACCCTTGAAGATAGGCTCGAAAGCTATCTTCTATCATTGTGATGGATGTTGTGAGATGAAAAATGAGATGAAGCCAAGGTTTGATAATGGCGGCGAACCGCGCAAAAAAACTGGACTTTCTCACAATCCGGTGCTATCCTATGGAAAGGACTAATTGTGAAACCCTTTTTATTTGTTGGTTTGCTTCTTGGCGCGCCGGTATCTTCCGGTCTCTAATACCAATAAAATAAGAAGGAGTTTTCAAAATGCAACCAATCACAAACACATCAGCAGTTACTGCCGATGAAAAAATATGGAACGCTTGCCTTTATGTTCGCCTGAGCCGTGAGGACGGCGATAAAGAGGAAAGCGACAGCATCACCAATCAAAAGGCGCTTATAAATGAATATGCTAAAACACGGCCTGAAATCCGAATTTGCTCTGAGCGAGTAGATGATGGATTCAGCGGTGTTAACTTCAACCGCCCTTCTTTTATCGCTATGATGAGTGATATAAAGACAGGGCTTATTGACTGTGTAATTGTAAAGATCTTTCCCGTTTCGGACGAAACTGGATCGAAACAGGTAAATATATTGAGCAGATTTTCCCTACATTGGCGTTAGATTTATCGCAATCAACGACCACTATGATTCTCTTGTCGCGAGAACGTCAAACGATAACATTTCCATTCCATTCAAGAACCTTATAAACGACGCCTATTGCCGAGATATTTCCATAAAAACAAAAAGTCAGCTTGAAACCAAATGCAGAAAGGGCGATTTTATCGGATCCTTTGCAGTGTACGGTTACATGAAGGACGCACGCAACCACAATAAACTTGTTATAGATGAATTTGCGGCCAATGTGGTTCGCGATATTTTCAAGTGGCGTATCGAGGGATTGAGTAATCAAGGCATTGCGAACAGACTAAACGATATGGGCGTTCTTTCACCTTATGAATATAAACGTGAAAACGGTCTGCGGTTTTCCACCGCTTTCAAGACCGGCGCAAAAGCGGAATGGTCAGCCGTTGCCGTATCCCGAATCCTGAAAAACGAAGTTTATTTAGGTGTATTAGAACAAGGTAAAAAGACCTCGAAAAGCTACAAGATTAAAGAACGCGTTGATAAAGCCAAAGACGAATGGATAAGGGTTGAAAACGCTCACGAACCTATCGTGTCACGGGAGGACTTTACCCTTGTTGCCGAATTGTTAAAGCATGACGTCCGTGTTGCTCCTACCGAGGAAACTGTTTATCTGTTTTCCGGTTTGCTTAAATGCGGTGACTGCGGCCACAACATGATACGCAAACTCGTACCCAACGGTGATAAAAAGTATTCTTATTATGTGTGTTCCGCTAACAAACAGAGCAAAACGTGCAGCCCGCATAATACCAGCGAGGCCGTTCTTGAACAGGTTGTTTTACAGTCGATATGGCATCATATCGGCAATATCATTGAAGTCGAGCGCATATTGCGGTTTATCGAAAATCTACCGCTCAAACAGCTTGACGTTCAAAAAGCTGGATAAGCAGATAACGGCGAAAAACAAGAGCTTATAAAATATCAGATTCGCAAAACCAAGCTGTACGAGGACTTGCAAGACGGTATAATCGACCAAGAGGAATATACGAGATATAAAGCTGATTTTACCAAGTTATATAATGAGGCTGAGCAAGCGTTGTTCAGGCTCAATCGTGAGATTGAGGATATTTTGGGCAACCGCACCGACAAACACCAATGGATTACGCATTTTAAGGAATATCAAAATATAGATACCCTTTCCCGCACCATATTGGTGAAGCTGGTAGATAGGATTTTAATATCAGAAGGGAATAAAATTGAAATACAATTCAAGTATAAATACCACTTTGATAGGGCTATAAGCTTCATCGAAACAGTGAATGAAATTACCGAAACACCCGGCCACAAATTAATAAACAAGGCTGGTCACGGAGCAAAAAACGTTCCGTTGTTCGAGTCGGGGCGTACTGCCCCTAATTCTTGTGCAACTGAGGAGGCGATATAGTATGGCGAGAAAAAGCAGACGGCATATCATCGACGCCCCCGCAGTACCCATGCCAACCGGCAAGGTGTACAATGCCGCCGTTTACGCGCGCCTGTCAATAGAGGCTGGTTGTGGTGCAAAAAGCGCAGACCTGCCCGCCCAAGCGTCCCGAGACAGTGGTAAGTATGATAACAGCGATTCCATCGACAATCAGATTTATCTTGTTTCGCGGTTTATTGAAGAACGCCCAACCTTAAAGCTATGCGCTGTTTATTCGGACAATGGCGAAACAGGGAGTTAATTTTGACCGCCCTCAGTTTAATGAGATGATGATCGCTGTCAGAGCCGGAAAGATTGATTGTATTGTAGTTAAGGATTTATCGCGCTTTGGCAGAAACTACATAGAAACAGGGAATTACTTAGAGAAAATATTCCCGTTCTTAGGCGTTCGCTTCATATCTGTAAATGATAATTATGATACGAATGACCCCGACAGCAATTTTGACAGCCTTTCCATATCGTTAAAGAGCCTGATAAATGATATTTACGCAAAGGATATATCAAGGAAAGTGACCGCAGCCCTCGAAATAAAGCAGAAAAACGGCGAATTTATTGGCAATTTTGCGGCATACGGTTACATGAAGTCGGCTGATGATAAGCATAAACTGGTGATTGATGGAGAAGCAGCACCGACAGTACGGGATATATTCCTTTGGAAGTCGGAGGGTATGAGCAACAACGCCATAGCTCGAAAACTCAACGATTTAGGCATACTCTCTCCGAACAGATACCGCTATGAAAAGGGGCTTATCAAGAATAGGCAGTATGCCGACACTCTTTGGCTGAACTCTACGATTAAAAGCATTATCCAAAACCCAGTTTATACTGGCTGTATGCCGCAGGGCAAGAGGAAAACCCGGCTTGCGCAGGGATTAGGTTCCGAAAAGTTAACTCCAGATAAATGGGTGATTGTGGAGAATGCTCATGAGCCTATTATTGATAAGGAAATGTTTAACGCCGTACAGGAAATTGTTCAGGGTGTAAGGGCTTCCTATCACGAAATAGCTGGAAAATATGCTCATATTGGCAACCCTGAGAATATTTTCAAGGGGATTATTCGTTGCGCGGATTGCGGCGTAAATCTTTCACGGTATAAAAAAGTCACAGCCACTAAGCATTATTTTTCCTACATCTGCCCTAACTATGAGAAAAATAAGACACGCGCTTGTAAATGTAGGAAGTCCGTAAACGAAGAAGTGCTGATTGAAAGCGTATGGAGTGCGGTTAAAGCAGAAATTGATTTATGTGCCGATACGATGAAGGTTGTTCAAAAAATCCAAAGAAACAGCAAGATGATAAGGAATAAAACCAAGACCGTCAATGAACAGATTGCAGAGGTGAGAAGAAAAACAGAGCGAATTGATACGCTTCTGTC
>JALQSN010000868.1:0-19428 GCA_023690525.1 Holotrichia oblita
GCAATTTGAACAATGGTTTTCATTTTCCCCCAAATATTTGCCGCAATCACTTTACCTCCTGATACAGCCACCATACGCATAGAATCCACAATCAAATCTCTAGCAATAATCACCACAACCATCCACACCGCGATATGACCTAGTTGAACAAAACTCACAAGTGCCGCCGTTACTAATAATTTATCAGCTATTGGATCGACAAACTTGCCGAAATTTGTAATTTGATTATATTTTCGCGCAATATAACCATCTAGCCAGTCTGTCCCTGAAGCTACGACGAAAACTACCAACGCAGCCCAATTAGCCCATGTCGCATCAATAAACAAAAACACCATGAAAACAGGCACAAGTAGTATTCGAGATAGAGTTATTTGATTAGCAGTCGTCATAAAACCTCCCCAACTACGTCGTGCCCCACAGAAGCAATAATCTTCACGCAAATCATATCACCGGGAGCGAGATTTTTCGCGCCATGTATGAAAATTTGTCCGTCTATATCAAAGCTATCGGATGCAGTACGTCCAACATAACCATCTTCTGTTTGTGTTTCTATTATAACCTGCTCCACGCGTCCAATACGAATTTCGCCTAATTCAGCTACAACTTCTTCTTGAATTCGCATGATAGTCTCGTAACGTTCTAGGCTAACATCAGAAGGCACTTGCCCATTCATTTCCGCCGCAGGCGTTCCCTCTTGTGGTGAAAATTCAAAGCAGCCTAAACGGTCAAAACGCACACTTCTAACAAAATCACACAATTCTTCGAATTGCTCCGGTGTTTCACCTGGAAAGCCCACGATCAAAGAAGTACGAATCGTAATATCCGGCATAGCCTCACGCAAATTGCTTATTAACTCCTTAATTTGCGCCTTGCTGGTCCTGCGCCCCATTCTTTTTAGAATTTCATCATTACAATGTTGAATTGGAATGTCAATATATTTGCAAATCTTGGGTTCATCACGCATAACATCAATCAATGTGCTTGTAACCCTCTCAGGATAACAATAATGCAACCGAATCCATTCGAGCCCATCTATTTGGCACAAATCCTTCAGCAAATTGGGAAGAAGATACCCGCCATCATCATACGCCGTTGTATCCTGCGCTATAACAAGCAGTTCACGAACGCCACGAGCTGCCAAATGACGTGCTTCAGTTAAAATTTCATCCTTAGAACGGCTAACATAATCGCCCTTAATAGTTGGAATAACGCAATATGTGCAACGATTATTGCATCCTTCGGCAATCTTTAAGTACGCAACGCCGGGAGGAGTGGAAAGAAGACGATCCAAATTATCGCCGGGTTCAATAAAACTGTCAATTTCAGGGAACAGGTCAAAAACTTCATTTCCATACCGCTGAATCAAACATCCACTAACAAGAAGTTTTTTTAGTAGTATCTTTTTTTAAATCGCACATTTTACGAATCATATCCACAGATTCTTCCGTCGCAGAATCGATAAAGCAGCAAGTATTAACGATTATAATATCCGCATCTTCGGGATTGGCAACAAACTCATGTCCATCCACCGCTAGAGAAGCTAAGATTTTTTCGCTATCAACAAGATTCTTCGAACACCCCAATGACACCATGCAAATCTTACTCATTGAATCAACTCCTCACTTCGTTCAGCTTATTGAGAACATCGCCGATTTTAAAGCCCCTATACACCAAATGCCTAATCAATTTATCACGGTCTTTTCTATCGTTCAAGTCCAAATTACGAGCCTTCGCCATCATCGCCTGCTCTAATCCATCGCCAAAATCTACATCTGCGGAGACAAAAGCCTGCTCGATAACATCACTGCTAACTCGCTTTGCAAGCAAAAACTGCCTAATCCGCGTTGCTCCATGCCTTTTCAATCTACAAGCGTCTTTTATGTATCGAACAGTATAATCAAAATCGTCAATATATCCTTCCTGTTCAAAATATTCAATCGCCGCTAAACAGAACTCATCAGGGATTTCCTTCTTGCGAAGTTTCTCTAACATTTCAGCACGCGTATGCATTCTCGAGCTCAAATAATACATCCCCAACCATTTTGCGTAATCTAAGTCCTTTTCACGCCTCACAGAAAACTCCTTGCTGTGCTCGGGCACTGAATTTAGAAAAAGTTAATCTGCCTACACAAAATGAGTGGCAGGCATTGCCCGTCTCATGCTTCCTCGGCAATTTGAGTTTCAGCCACGTCTGAAGCCGCGCCGCTATTTAATTTTTCACGAACCTTTACTTCGATTTCTTGCATTAGTTCAGGTTTTTCCTTGAATAGTCTCTTAACGGCATCGCGCCCTTGTCCTAACCGTTGTTCGCCATAAGAGAACCAAGCACCGGCCTTATTAACAATTTCCATCTTAACAGCAACGTCCAAAATGTTACCCTCTTTAGATATCCCTTCACCATACATTATATCAAATTCCGCAACCTTAAATGGCGGAGCCACCTTGTTTTTCACAACCTTCACAGCTGTACGCGTACCAATCATATTTTCGCCGTCTTTGATAGTTTCCTTTTTGCGCACATCCATACGAACGCTGGCATAGAACTTCAAAGCACGCCCACCGGTTGTAACTTCAGGGTTACCATAAACAACGCCGATTTTCTCGCGTAATTGATTTATAAATATAGCAATAGTATTAGATTTATTCATAACGCTCGCAAGCTTTCGAAGTGCCTGGGACATTAAACGCGCATGTAACCCAACATGGGAATCGCCCATCTCACCTTCGATTTCAGCCTTCGGCACCAACGCGGCAACGGAATCCACAACGATAATATCAACAGCTGAACTCCTCGCCAACATTTCCGCTATTTCAAGAGCTTGTTCGCCTGTATCAGGTTGTGAAACAAGCAGGGCGTCAATGTCAACGCCAAGCGCCTTGGCATATTGAGGATCCAAAGCATTTTCCGCATCAATAAATGCCGCTGTACCGCCGCGCTTTTGCACTTCCGCAACTATATGTAAAGCAACTGTAGTCTTACCGGAACTTTCAGGCCCATAAATCTCAGTTATACGTCCACAAGGCACGCCGCCTATTCCCAACGCAATGTCCAACGCAAGAGAACCGGTAGGCACGCAATCCACCTTCATGGTAGCATTTTCGCCCAAACGCATAACTGCGCCTTCACCATAATTTTTCTGAATGGCGTCTAACGCCATCTGCAATGCTTTGCTCTTATCATCCGTGTTGGAAATTGTGAATTTTACATTGTTTTTATCTGCCATTTTGAAGCTCCTTCTCACTAGAATTATCTTACATTAACGAAAAAGATATGTCAAGAAAAATGTCAAACATAATCCGCCAACACAAAATTACTAATCTCAAACCCACGCGGCGTCAACCAAATCCTATCCCTCTCACGCTCCATGACGCCCTGGGAAACATGTTTCTCAATAACATCTCCATAAAGGCGTTCAACCGCATCGGTTACAACCACACCACGCATTTGCCTCAAGCCCAAAAACATATATTCCGACCAATAATCGCACTCGAAAATCTGAGATTTTTCGCCCGTGCAATATATTTTTTGATGTTCGGCACATTCGAATATCGCATATAATTTACAAAACTATGCGCTCCCGCCCCGAAACCAATATATTCGTCCATGTTCCAATATTTCAAATTATGCTGGCACTCTCGCCCGGCCAAAGCCATGTTAGAAATCTCATAGTGCACGTAATTATTGAAGAAATCAATAGTCATGTTATACATCTCGCGTTCTGTTTCTTCATCAGGCAATTTCAGAGGACTGCAAGTCAAATCCATTTGAGCAAAAGGGGTGTTTTTTTCTATGCTGATAGAGTAGAAGGAGAGATGTTCAGGCGCAAGACTGGACACATTTTTAAGCGTGTTTTCCCATGATTTGAGTGTTTGATTGGGCAGCCCAAACATAATATCTATGTTAATATTATCAAAGTGTTTCCTGGCAATTTCATATGAACGCAAAAACTCATCCCAAGTATGCGAGCGCCCCAAAACAGTTAGCTCCTCGTCATTTGCAGATTGCACACCAAAGCTAATACGGTTTAATCTAGCATCAATAACAATATTACTATTTGGGTTCGTTTCAATTGTAATTTCGCATTTTTTATCGATAGAAAAACACCCATAAATGGCATCCATAATTCGGGATAACTGCGCAGGATTAAGCAGTGAAGGCGTGCCCCCGCCAAAAAAAATAGAATCAACGATATATGCGCTAGAGTCGGAAAATTGTTTTATTTCTTGAATCAACCTTGATACATACTCGTCTGGCACAGATTGTTGAGCAATAGAATAAAAATCGCAATAATTACATTTATGCGTACAGAAAGGGATGTGTATGTATATTCCTAGCGGACTGCAAATCGGTGGTTCCATGTGATAGATTGTAGAATAAAAAAATAAAATTGTCAAATTCAAAAAAAATCTTGACAAACGATTTTCAAAGTGCTATACTAACTTTCGTCAGCAAGTTGCGTGCTGGACAAGGGCGCTTAGCTCAGCTGGGAGAGCATCTGCCTTACAAGCAGAGGGTCACAGGTTCGATCCTGTAGCGCCCACCAGATTAAAATCTTTGGAAACATCAGTGAACTGGTGTTTTTCTTTTTACGCCTATGAATCCCCTATTAGTCTTGAGACGCCTTTTGAGACACTTTCTTAATGGTTATTTTATGATGAAAAATAACCGCTCAATGAGATTAAATAAGCTTTTTAATCCATGCGTTATAATTCGCAAGTGAATTTATAATGTGTATTATTCATATCCATTGCTTCATAAAACTTGTGACTTTCAGTCCGTTTTTGCCCGCAACATAACTCGTATTGTAAGCAACCGTTTTTTTTGGCAACTTGCTTCGTTGTTTCTAACAAAGCTTTACCAATTCCGGCACCTCGCTTTTCACTCGATATGATTAACTCCTGCAATTCGCCAATCTTTCCATTGTGGTGTAATAGACTTTGAATATGTAAACTTGCAAAACCCACCACGCGATTATCCAATTCAGCAACATAATAGAAAATATCTTTATTCGCAAGATTTTCAAGATAAATTTTCTCGAACTCTTGCTTATTAAACTGTTCGTTTTCGAGTTGACAGATTAAGTCATAAACACTGCCTAAATGTTCTCTTGTCGCTTTAATTATTTTCATTGTTGCTCTCACCTCATCATGATATTATGCCATTATTTTTACGAATTGTCAAATTGACTTTTTGAAGACGCAAAGCAAGACACTTGGATAGCGGAACAAGTCTAATTTAATTGGCTTGGAGCATATTACCTCTTGATTCCATATATTTTATAAAAGTCGCTTTATTTAGATTCATAACAAGTTCTTCCGGGAAATTAATCTTTTCCAGATATTCCACAACTTCATCAATCGTTCCTATTGAATAGCAAATATGTGCATCGCTATTAACACAAATTTTTGCTTGGTATTCCATACACTTATTGATTAGCATCTTGCAGTTTTCCGTCCAATAAGCTAATTTCGAAGGTTGATTTCCTCCTCTAAAACTACAAGCGTTAATTTCAATTATTTTATTATTTGTCTTCGCAAGTGGTATTATATAATCCAAATTAGAAAAGCCATTTGTTCTGCATAAGTGCCCCAAAATATCTACTTTTGGATTTTTGACAATATTTTCGTATGTATGTTTGAACATTTCCTCATTATGAGGTTGATACCACCTATGACACGAGGCTATTACAAGTTCAATAACAGGACTCATTCGTTCGGTTATATCCAAATCGCCTTGTTCGTTTATAATGTCAGCTTCAACCCCGCGAATAATAGTAATTCCGTCTATTTCTCGTGGGAAGACTGCCATATTAACGAAACTATCATCCTTTATGCCAAAGCATTCAGGACTATGGTTAGTAATAGCTAATAATTCTATGTTTTTCTTTGCAGCAAAAATCACATACTCATTTAGTGTGCTGTATGCTTCGGGAGTTGAATTGGTGTGCAAATGTAAATCTGTAAGTATCTTCATTGATTGCCTCCATGTTGCTATTTTATAGAGTTCCCCATATTATGTCAAGTTGCTGTAAAATTAAAAGAGAAGGTAAAGTTTGCGCTGAAGACACAAAATGAGATTCTTTTTCATTCAAGACCCACTCATAAACAATAGATATTCTCGGGTTTGCAAACGATTCCCATAATTATTCCGTTAGCTTCCCGCCTCAGAGCGCTCTTGCAAGCAGAGGGTCATAGGTTCGATCCCTATAGCGCCCACCATATTTAGTTAGAAAAAAATGCGCGAGGTAATAAGTGCTTATAGTCGGCGTTTTAAATAGTTTGCAATCACTATTCATATCTGTTAGAATGTATAAGTGAAAGGGGCGAGAATATGAGAAAACTAATCATCGGAATTTTAGCAGTTATGGTAGTCAGTACGGTTGCAGTTTTGGCGTTGAATTTTACAGGAAGAGAATTCTATAAAAACAATACTGACCTTTCAACATCTTATGAGAAATCAGGTGTATATGTTGAGTTGGATAGCGAAATTCCCGACTACTCTACCAACATTGAAACTATCCCATATAAAATCGTAAATACCACATGTCAACCTGTTGACGTTGTGTTAATACCAAAATTAGAACGAAACTTAGGTTTGCAATTTGAAGATAAATGGGAACAAGTTGATTTTTCGGCTGAAGTTGGCTTTTGTGGAACAGCCGATAGAATTGAAAGCGAATGGAATGGCGAAATTCAGATGAGTTGGTTTGGAAATTTAGGCGTTGGCAAATATCGCTTAACTTTTGGTAGTTATGATGGCATCATTATTGAACCTGCAGAATTTGTGTTGTCTGAGGGAAAGACAACAGAATAAACAGTGAGATTGGTATCTAACACTTTAATTGCTTGTTCTTAAAGCCACCTTGAATTGCGTGCCGTTTATTTCATCGCTCTTGCACGTGATTTCACCTTTATGTCTATCCACGATAGTTTTTGCAATTGCAAGACCAAGACCAAAACCACCCGTGTATTGATGGGATTCATCAACACGATAGAATCTATCAAATAGCTTTGCCAGTTTTTCAGTAGGAATTGGATCGCCCGAATTTTGCACAGTAATTTGTGCACTGGAACCTATTTTCTCTATGCAGATATTGATTTGCCCACTGGTGTATTTTATAGCATTATCAACTAAAATTCCGAAAAGCCTGCGAATTTGTTCTTTATCTCCATTGATAATGACTTTATTCTCCACATCCACCTGCAAATCAATATCTTTTTCATGAATTACTGCCTCCAATGGAAGAAGAACCTCGTTCATAACCTCGCTCAATTCCACTTTTTCGAATTTAGTCGCTGTTTCATAATCCACTTTTGCCAGATATAATAAACTCTCCACTAAACTGGACATACGCCCTGTTTCAGTTTTAATATGCCCGGCCCATTTCTTTGATTCTTCATCTGCGACACCTGCTAAAACATCTGCGTTAGCAGATATAGTGGCTAGCGGAGTTTTAAGTTCGTGCGATGCATCTGCGACAAATTCTTTTTGTTTGATAAACGCAGTTTCTATTGGATGTATTGAGCGCCTTGCAAAGTAGGCACTTGCTAAGAATATGAAAAACATGCAGGGAATTGCAATTCTTAAAAACATCCAAGCGACATTGTTAAACATATCAACTTCGCGTGTTATATCCTTGAACACTATGCTCTCATCGGTGATTAAATATCCCAAATTCACGCCTTCAACTTTAATTCTGCCACTATCTTCTTGCCTGCTCATAGCCTGTTCCACTGCATTTGCATAAAACTCTTCATTCATTCCGAATGGGCTTGTTATGTTAACTACGCTACCACTCGAGGTGATTGATACAGAAAACACAAGGGGGCTTCTGATGTGAAATCTGTCATCACTGGGGAGAGCAGAAATGGGAGCTCTGCCAAGCGATCTAATACTGTTGTTTATTTCTCCGTTTGCGAAAAGCAGAACTGCGCCAAAAAACAGCGTGAAGATGATGGTAACTACGCCCATATGCATTATTATAAACTGAATTCGTAATTTTTTGAACATAGCCACATCACCCCCTTTTATTGCAGAACCGGTTCGCTTCCCCAAAGAGCGAACTTTTCAGGGGCACCAGTTAGTTTGTATCCCAATCCCCTAATAGTTAAAATACTTGCACTTGCTTTTAAATGTTTTAGTTTTTTGCGTAGAAACGAAATATAAACTTCAACATTATTATCCTCGGCGTTTGAATCGTAGCCCCACACTTTTTCAATTATTTTATCCTTGGATAGCACAAGTGATTGATTTTGTATCATATATTCCAACAGTTGCGCTTCTTTTAAAGTAAGTAGCACTTGGTTGGTTTCAGATGACAACTTTAAGCTATGCATATCAAGCGTAATGTCATCAAAAGTAATTTCCGTGCGTTCAACTATTTCTTTGCTTTTGCGCCTGGAGACTGCGTGTATTCTTGCCATCAGTTCATCAGTGTTAAATGGTTTTGGCAAATAATCATCGGCACCCTGGTTAAGACCGCTTATTTTATCTTCGATTTCTCCGCGAGCAGTTAGCATAATAACCGGTGTGTTTTTATCTTCTTCACGTAGACGCCTCAAAGCTTCTGTACCGCTCATTTTAGGGAGCATGATATCAAGAAGTATCACATCATAAACGCCGGATAGTGCATAATCTAAGCCGCTTTCGCCATCACTAACGTGATCTACGTTGAAATTGCTCTTTTTCAAAAGCGCGCATAACGCATCCGCAAGATTCGGTTCATCTTCAACTAAAAGGATCCTCATTGCTTCGTCCTCCTTTGTAAATTATTATAACACTATTTCCTCTTTTTCACAAGAAAGAAAATTGCGATACCGAGAAATAGGAATAACCCGGAGTATATTATAATATTGGTAGTTACGTTATTGCTGCTTGAGGACGCGAAGTTCGGGTCGCTCATCCCAGGGAAGCCACCGGCGCCACCACGTCCACCTTGTGGCATTTCTCCCTGAGGCATCTCGCCGCGTCCACCTTGCGGCATTCTACCACCCCAACCGCCTTGGGGTAATTGCCCACCTTGACCTTCTTGTCGCATATTGCCATCCTGAGCCATCGCACCGCCCAATCTTGCACCACCGCCCATAGATCCAATTGCGGACATATTCACATGCGAAGCATCTATCAGAGCAGAGCTGTTTTCTTCTTGAGCTTCAGTAGTAGAAGGAATAGTGCCATCAAGTTGCCCGCGAATAGATTGAGCACGGAGATTACCAAATTCAATTAGCACTGGGAGTGCATTTTGATATTGCTCATAGGTTGAATACGCTGTCGTATCATTAGCAACATACTCTTTGATTTTTGTATCCAAAGAATTTATTGTTCTTTCCCACAAACCACTTTCGAAATACCCCTCAACGATTTCCTGCAAGTAAGAGTGATATCTCTCGCGATATTCGTCCACTTCGAGCAGCTTGTTTAGTAACGGACGATCTTCCATAGCAACGTTACTAACAGGAGTATCTATTGGGAAATTCACCGAATCCGTTGCAGTACCCGACATAAAACTACCAAATGCAAGCCCATAATCCCATGGAAGAATTGAAATTTGCCCGTTGTTTTCGTAGATGTAGTAGTTTTGTTGCATATTGGAAGTGTAGCTATCCGCATTCACTACCACAGTATGCGCCGCGAAGTAGCGCAAAATTTGATCAACATCAAAGTATTTTTCCAAATTGGTTCCTTCGTTTAAGTTTCTAATCGCCGTAATAACGCGTCGTTTATCTTTGTCAGAATTAGAGCTAAATACAGCGTTATCAAAAATGGCACTATAGCTGCTGATTTTGTCGTCAGTATATACCAACGAACCGCCACCGTTGCCGCCGAACATGCCGCCGCCAATACCGCCTCTTAAGCGGAAGTTTTCGTTATCGGCTTGTTGCCCTTCGGGGATTTCTGTATCCATATTAGCAAACCCTTCAGGCATTCCCTGTAACATTTCACCCTCAAACATCCCTGCCATATCTTGCGGTAATTCCATGTCTGCAGGTATCTCGCCGCCAAACCTGGCTGCCATATTTTCTCTCATATTCGCTAATTCCGCGTTGTCTAGCTGTATATCTTCGAAATTCCCGCGATTTCCCATTGAAATTTTCACGCTGTATAGTTCACCGCCGGAAGTGTTATATGCTCTGCCAAGATACGATTTATCATAACGCTCCAAAGCAACGCCAAAGGTGTAATGTTCGCCATTAACTGAAACATTAGCGAAGTTGGTCAACGGAGCCTCAACGCCGATAAACCGCATGATATCGTAGGCTAGATAGTCTTTCATATAGGTGCTATCGCCGCTCATATTGTTTACGCAAAAAGCATCGAGACCGTAATACGTTTGCCCTTTTACAAATTTATTAAACTTAAATTGCAGACTGTAACGGTTTTCGAGCGCTTGCATATTTAGGGTGGAATTTCCCTTTGCACGAATACCGACATCGTTAAACTGCTCGCCGTTTATAATCACTGTTGCGGAAATCCACTCTTTTGATTGAGCCTCGTCGAGCAGAGTTTGCCAATTGTCCTCGGTTGTTTGAATATCAATGGAGATAATTTCATCGCCAAACAACCTGGTTTGATATTCAGTAATTTGCGCGGGACGGTCAATGCCTGCAAGATAAACTATTAAACCGCTGAAAACCAGACACAACCCAATCAGCACGGCGGTTATTTTTGATGTAAGTTTACTCCTCATCATTTTAAGCAGCCCCTTTTACATATAATAATCGCCGTTATAGGAAACGAGTGTAGCATTTGTAACGCCGCCAATACCTAGTAGATTATTCACAAATTGCGAAGACTCGCCTTTCAGACGCACCTCGGCTGTTAGCTCCATGCCACCTGGTGACACACTTTTCGCTTTTACAATGTGCCTTTTTGTTTGCTCATCCAATAGTGCAATTACCTTGCTTTCAATTTTATCATCATCACAGCTAATTACAGCTATATATGGCGTGTCGCTCATTTTGCGGTTTGTGAAGTAGTATAGAATTAATCCGATGACAATAGAACCAATAACCGCTAAAGGAATTAGTCCGGCCCCTACTATAATACCCACAGTGATAGACCAGAATAGATAAACAAGGTCGAGCGGTTCTTTAACAACTGTTCTGAAACGAACGATTGATAGAGCTCCAACCATACCGAGTGAAACGATGAGATTGGATGACACTGCCAAAATAATCAACGTAGTGATTAAGTTCATTGCGATAATAGTTATACCGAACGACGATGAATACATTACGCCCTTATATGTCCGAACATAAACTATAAAGATGAAGAGCCCTATTGCAAAAGAAACCAATAATGCTGCAAAGATGTCAGGAATTGAAAATGTTGCCGCTTTGTCTAAAAAGCTGAAATTAAATAAAGTTGCTAATTGTTCCATGGTAAACCCTCCTAATTTTTATTTATAATGACCTATGCCAATCGAGCTATCGCATATTTGGAAAACTCGGTTTGATTACGACGTCCGTGATCCACGAGGTCACGTATTATATCCGGTAAAAAGCCGTCATATTTTAGTTCTAAAATGATTGAGTTTGTTATCGGAATAGTAGTAAGTTTAGGATTAAAAATCCTGCAACGCTGTTTGAAGTTCTAATATCTTTGTCGAATGTAACCCGTACGTTGCCCGCATGATACACCCAAGCCTCGCGACGATAATCCACTATGTTTTTCGGGCGCAGATTTTCAAAACGTATTTTTGCGTAGAGTTCATTAAATAGCGGTTCACTTGATTCTCGCAAAAATTCATAGTTGCCCGCTAATAGCATCTCGCATTGTTCTGCCGTTATCGTTGCGATTTCTTTATAGCAGATATTGTTTATTTTGCTCTTTTTTTCGAGCTTTATCTTCGACGCGTCATCTTTATAATACCGCACTCTAAACTTTTCACGGCGGCTTTGCCCGGAAAACTTTTCGAAAACAACCTTATCAGAATAGTTGTCGAAATATAGAGTTCGGATTTTATATGCGCCATCAGATTCGGCATTTGCATCTAACTTCATCACAGTTTGAAGCCTCGCGCGCAGCTGCATACAGTCCGCGAAGTTGACGTAATGCTTTAATTCGTGCCTTCCATTCATGTTTTTCACTCCTCTCTATGATGTGATGAAGACAGTTTAGAACATGACCCTTAAAGGAACCTTAAATCGAATATAGAAAAAAGCCTGCATCAATTGACACAGGCTTTTATTTATTTGCTCATTTAAACACAATCACAGTCACCAAGCTGGTTCATAGCCCCAAACATAGGGTCGTAAGCAGGATTGTTCATAGCTCCAAACATAGGGTCGTAAGCAGGTTGGCTCATAGCACCGAGCATAGGGTCGAGCATAGGTTCAATGCCGTAATCTGGAACAGAATCATAGCAAACATGCCCCTCGCCCACGCTAGCCTCTGCGCCAAATACAACCGGAACTTCCACGTTTATCCGTTGGCTAACAGTAAAATTACTAACCGCGTATGGCGCTCCGGGAGTAGCAGTTGAATTCCTAGTTATAACCGCAGGCCCCATGCACTCTATTTGTACATTACCAACTTCTGAATGTGCGCGCACAGAAACCGGCACAGTTATATTGGCGCTCTCGCAAGCACGTGCAGGGCAGCCAACTTCTGCACACTCATGTCTTTCAGACTTGTGATGTCTATGTCTATTATACATTTAGTCTAACCTCCTCTTTAGTGTATTTAAGCTTTTTTTCAAAAACTTAATAACATTATATTCAAATTGCATACTTTGTGTTTCCATGTTGCTTTTTGTCTAAATTTAGGATACACTCTACTCCAAGATGAAGGAGGTGCTTTAGTGTCTGGCGAAAAACTGGAAAGATTATATATAAAGTACAGATACCTTATGTTTAGTGAGGCCAATAAAATTTTGCACGACAGTTACCTCGCAGAAGATGCTGTGCAGCAGTCTTTTATAAAGATAATGAAAAATTTACATAAAATTGATGAAGAAAATGTCCCCGCAACACGGAATTTTTTAGTTATTATTTGTAGGAACGTCGCTATAAGCATTTATAATAGTAAGCAAAACCTCAATAATAACAGCGAAGACATTGAAAACATAGAGATTGCAAGCACTGAAAAAACACCGGAGGATATAGCGATAGACAACGAAAGTGCGGGACGAATCGCGAAAGTGATCCAAGAATTGCCTTTGATTTATAGGGACGTCATATTGCTCAAGCACTTCTATAAATACACCCGAGAGGAAATCGCAGAAGCCTTGAATATATCATTTGAAACGGTTAAAAAAAGACTATTTAGAGCCAAAAAGCTACTAGAAAAATCACTAGAGGGGAGAGAATGTGATGGTTGATAATAATAAATGGGACGAACTGCTCGATAAAGCCGCGTCAATCGCTATAGAAGAGATAGCAAAAAGCATTCCTGAGCCCGAGGAAAATATTGTGTTTTCCAAAGAACACGAAAAGAAAATGAAAAAACTATTTTCTAGAAAAACATCGCCAATAAAAAGAATCCCTAGATATCTCTCGCATGCAGCGGTTATCCTCTTGATTCTAACAACCGCCGCAACTGTGGCGATATTTAACACAGATGAGCAAGGGGTTATAATCACGCTTCCGCCGATAGGAAGAATGTTGCCAATTAGCCTTAACCCCACGGAAATGCCCCAAACGCAAATTCCCACAGCGGGAACAACCCCAACTCAAGCCCTTCCAACGCAAGCATCCCCATCGCCTCGAATTGCCACTCCTCGTATAGCAAACGAACCCATTGAAATTGACACACTCAATCTCGGCTTCGTCCCATCCGGATTCACACTCGAACAAAGCGAGGTAGAGGAAGGGCGATTATTCGCGGTATTCACATCAGATGAATTACATTTCACAGTTAGCGTAGACGGAGCGGGAGCCGAAGTAGAAACTTATTCAAGAGAATTGGAAATAAACGAAGTAGAGGCAGTGCTCATCACAGAGGAAGACACCAACACAATAATATGGAGCGATAGCGAGCGTTCTTACACGATATCCGGAAATATAGATGAAGAAGAAATAATAAGAATAGCCGAAAATATGCTATAGGGAGAAAAATTGTCCTGCAACGCCTCAAAACTCGCCTAGAGTCCAAAAGCAGGCGAGTCGCCGCGTACAAAGGTACGCAAGCGAGCGGGTTTTGGAAAGCCTTGAATTAATTTCAAGACGGTCTAGGCAGTTTTTAGCGTTGCTGTCCCCTATTATTTACAAAAAATGGTTATATTAACGAAAGCAATTTTAAAGGAGATGTTTATCATGAAAAAATTATTTAGAAAAGCAATGTTCGTAGCGGTTGCGGTTGCAATGTTATTTAGTTTGGTAGGAGTAGTAGCGCTTGATATTCCGGAGCACGCAAGCGCTATGATTTCAACCTTCAAAGTTACGGATATGTATATGGGCATACCTGGTGTGGAATTTTCAATGATAAACGAGGAAGCAGATATGATTATCCACATTAGAGAGGGAACGCCTATTTATTTCGAAGATTTCGTAATGGTGCGTGACACGCTAGAAGAAGGGCAAACGCTGGCAGAAGTGTTAGACGGCAGAAAACTTTTGGTTACTTACGAAATTGTACTCACTAGCTATCCGGGTCAAACTTCACCGATAATAATCCAAGTATTAGACCAAGAAATCCAGCCATTGCCATTGCCTCAAGTACCTGAGCTTAATGGCGAAATCGTGGTAAATAATGAAACCATTAATGCACCCGCACCGCAAGTAAATGAAGATGTTGTAATGGTTCCGGTTCGCGCGATAGCGGAAGCACTTGGTTATGACGTTAGTTGGAATCCACTAACTGAAGGGATCAATCTTGGTATTGCCGTTGAACTTTGGATTGGCAGAAATGAAGCGCACCGTGGTAGAATGGCTCCGATTGAGTTAACAGTTGCACCGGTTCTTGTTGAGAGTACAACATATGTTCCACTAGACTTTTTCAGTAATGTGCTTGGGCAGACGGTGTATGTATTTGAAGGTCAAGTAGTGGTTGAAACAAATTCAGATATGTTAAGATAAAGGAAGGGAGGGGGAACTATGGGACATTCAGATGGTTGGATACAATTCGGTTGGAAGTGTCCTGATTGCGGAAGAGTTTATTCCCCAACGTCATCACAATGTTATAATTGCAATGAAAAGATAAATGAAAATAAAGATTGCACGGAAAAAAGAATTAAAGCAACAGTATAAACATAAAAAAACGGCGACTATGTTTTAACGTAGTCGCCGTTTGCTATTAAATTGCATCACTCCGCATATAGCGGTATATCGTATTGAACGGCGAATTCCCTGGTATCAGCGGCATCAATGGTCATCATGTCGTTTTTGCTAACTTTGCCGCCCGCCGCGCCTAACCTTTCAGCTTGATATTGAATAAGCTCCTCGAAAATATTACGAGCTAGGCGTCCATTCGCAAAATTCGCATCTTTGTTATTGAACAGATAAGTGAATATTTCACGCACATCTTCTATAGCGGCATCTGTCAGCTTATAATCACGTTTACCTGCATTTAACAGCAATATTTGGGTTAATTCATCAGGAGTGTAGTCATCGAAATTAATGTGCTTTGTGAAGCGAGATTGTAAGCCGGGGTTGCTATCGATGAAATGTTTCATTTGCGCCTCATAACCTGCAACGATAACAATCAATTCCTCTTTGTGGTCCTCCATAAATTTAAGGAGTGTATCAACGGCCTCTTGCCCATAAGGGTCTCTATTGATAGTCAGGGTATAAGCCTCATCTATGAAAAGAACTCCGCCTAGCGAATCAGTGAGAAGTTGGCGAGTTTTTGAAGCAGTCTGACCCTGGTATTCAGCGATGAGTGACGTCCTATCACATTCGATTAGTTTGTTCTCTCGGGTGATTCCTGCCTTAAATAGTTCTTGCGCAATATAACGAGCAACAACGGTCTTGCCCGTTCCGGGATTGCCATAGAAGACGAGATTTAAGTTCAAATCGGTGTATGCCATACCCCTTTTCTTGCGCTCATATTGCATTTTATAGAAACCGAGAATTTTGCTTAGTTCACCTTTAATATTACGAAGTCCTATCATTTCATCTATATTAACAGCAGCGCCTTTATCCATTTTAACCTTAGAAACACCAACGTTTTTCCCTACGTTTTCTGCCAAGTTTTTATTAAAACGGAACGCCATAACACCTAGGATTACAACCGCAAGGAATATGAAGGAAAACAACGAATATCTAAGTGCAGCCATTTCAAATGAAAACCAATACTCAGTGCTAAAAATAGCAGAAAAAATCTCAGGAGTTCTTGTGATATTTCCCCACGTATTCTCGCCAAATTCAAAGTGAGAAAGTGCAGTTCCGGCTTTCCAAGCGAGGAGAACCATAAAAACGATTCCTGCTGTTATTCCGTATTTAAGCCGAACCCTGTCCAGTTTGCGCATAAAAACAACCTCCTAAGTCACATTCCTACATAAATATAGTAACACAAAGCTAAAAAAAGTCAAGCATATGAGCATTACAAGTTTATTACAAATAAAAAAACCGCTAAATAGCGGTTTTCGGGATTAAGAGAATTGCCTCATTATCCCCCTGGAAAAGAAGTCTGCCATTTCCATTGCCTCTTTTTCTACCATATCAAACGCCCGAATATCTGCATGATAATTACCGGCCAGGCGCATAGCTACTTCTTGCGTAGTCAAATCTAGGTGAGTATATAACATCTTTCGCACTTCTTCGCGGTTATAGTATGTGTTAATGCTGCTGAAAGCATCTGCCATTTTGTCGGCGTTTGCGTACCACTGCTTCTTCAGCATATCCGCCTCAGCTGTTTTCCCATCTCTTAACGCTGTAATCAGAGCCGCACCTATTTGTAGATGCTCTGTTAAAAGCCTGTCAATAGTCTTCGTGACATTCGGTGGGTAATAGCGCGAAAAAATTCTAGCGATATCTGAAGGGTTTCTAAGTAAACGAGCCGTGACGTCTCTTTGGTCTTTCAACCTCTCTGCAATGCTGATAAGAAGCATGCGCGTCCAATAAACGTGCTGCGACCACGCCACGCGCATGTCGGCAAATAGATTATTACGAAGGGAAGGGGGGGCCCTTCTGTTATTATTCTTCACTGAATCATCTCCTGTTATGCTTTTTGTTAAAGCAACGTCCCAAAACTCGCCTAAATTGGCGTTACGCAATTAGTGTTTTGTAAAAACACAATTGCAGTCGCCCCTACTTTTGGTCAAAAGCAAGCGAGCGGGTTTTGGAAAGCCTTGAATTGATTTCAAGACGGTCTAGGCAGTTTTAAGGCGTTGCCTTATTATCATATGACTGAAACAGTGAGTATGCCACAAAAAAATGACTATCATTATAATAACAATAGTCATTTAATTTTTGTTAGAAAATTTTAATATTCTCAAAACAATAGAGCTATGCCTAAAGCCAACACTGTAAAGCGAAGAAATTTCTTTAACATAGCTTCCACCTCCCCTATGATTTCTGTTAAGAAATTTATAGTTGGAAAATAAATAAACGAATCATCCAACCTTATACTTAATTATAGCACAGGTTTTGGTGAGAAACAAGGGGGTGTATGTTAAAAGTGCGTAAAGTTTATGTTAAATTTATGTAAGGACTGGTTCTTTTTCTGCGGAAAACTCGGGTGCGCCTTCGTCGTCTGGGGTTAGGCCGCCATTGCCTAGGTGGATTTTGAAGCTAAAAACATTGTTGGGTTGGAGTCGGAAGATATTCTCCGCTTCATCGTAGCGCTTTTCTATCGTATCTAAATACTCGTCGCTTGTGTACTTTCGGAATAATTCCGGGTCACTCGCTACTATTTCGCTGAATATGGGGTCATAAATTATTCTGCCTTCAGCTTTTTTAGGAAATTTATCGTATGCTTCGGGTTTGGATAGGGCAGCTAGTTCCGCAACTATATTTGCAGGTTTATTTTTCAATTGCCAAGCACCGGGCTTATATTTATCAAGAGCGGATGTATAACAATCAACATACTTTTTCAACTGTGCCAAAAAGTGGAATTTTTCAGCTTCAGGATCTATGTATTCATGCTCTCCAATGGGATAACCGCCTTTTCCGTCAAAATCAACATGATGCCACACAGCGCAGGCGCGAGCGCAAGCGAATTCGGGATCTGTGAGATATTTTAACGCGCGAAGAGGATGCGTCTTTAGTTGGCCAAACTCCTCTTCAAAAATTTGACGGATTGCCTGCGAAGTGGGGCCGGACACTTCTAGCTTTCCTATATCATGCAATAATGAGGCCACATAAATTTCTTCGAGCATCTCTTCTTCAGTTAATCCGGGGAACATTTCCTCAAACTTTTCGGGATACTTTTTGATTAGAGACTTTGCGAGGTCAACAGCCATATCCGCGTTTAAAGTAGAATGAGCATATGTACTTTCTGTGGTGAGTCTTAGTAGAGCTAAAGCTTTTTCGCGCTTGGAGAGTCCCACGGTGGCCACATCCCATACGGTTTTTATTTCCATGCCAAGGTTTGCAAATACAGAACGCCATTTAACAGGGGAATCTGCCATCCATTGCATGCATTGTTTAGCGTTTCTTTCGCAAGAGCATTTCTGTGTGGGAGACATTTCGTCGTAATACTTACAGAGCACAGCAGTAGCAGTGATTCCCACTTGTAGGCGTTGTCCTTGCACTAAGTGATTGTCCTCAACAAGAGGTTCAGCCATAGTTTTTTTGGATATTTCCAAGAAATTGCAGGTAATTAGAGAGTTGCTCCATATTACATTTACCTGTCTTATGTGCGAGTTCTGCCCAAGCAATGTATTCAGACCCGTTATCTACAGAATTCACGTTTTTGCGCAAAAACTGCAGACGCTCATCATCGTTCGCGAAGGCATCCCAAGTTTCTTGATCCATATGTTGTTGCGTATATGTGAAATATTTTTCTGCGTGTTCCATAGACATCGTTGCGTTTCTGCCGAATTCACAAAACACACCAATTTGCATTCTTGCGGAAACGAGTTGGTTTTCAAAAGCAGCCCAAGGAATGACCTCTGAGTCGAATTTTTTTGCGTCTTTGTAGAAGTTTTCAACAACATCCACAGCGGAGTCGAGAGTTTCGAAGTCGCAATTAGGGTTGTTAAAATGGCTGGCTGCCCAAACGTATTTACACCATGCATATGCCTCACGCTCTTGCGGGGACAGATTTCCAAAATCAGTTTCAGGTATTTTTTCAAAGAGTTTATTTAGATATTTAACTGCTTCATGCTGCAACGCATAGCCCACGAAATTGTTCAAGCACATAGCTAAATCGCGAGTAAGTACTATCTGTTCTTCAAGATTATTGCCCTTCATTGCGTTATTGAGCAATGCCTTATATACGATTACGGCTGCAGGACGGTCAGTAGCTTTGGCAATGCTCTTATAGTGTCTTAATCCTGAAAGCGAATTGGCGAAATTTTTTTAATAGCTCAACATTTTCTGTTA
>JALQSN010000869.1:0-19235 GCA_023690525.1 Holotrichia oblita
ACAACAGTTCAAATAGCGGAACAAATCAAGGCGACACTGCAAGTGACCAAAATTTTTTGACTATATAGAACGCGCGCGCTATGTTGAAGCGGAAATAGCAGTGCAAAAAGATATTACAAAGGGCGGTATTTACGGGAGCGTAGTGACGATATATCAATCTGCCGTTTATGTGGATTTAACAAATGCAGTCATTACCGACCCCAATCTACATAATGTTAATACCGTAATAATAGACGCGGTTCTAGCATACGTAAATATAACGGAGGGACAAATTCATGTCATCGGACAAGCAAAATCAGAATAAGAAGCCAACTTTTATCCAAAAACTAAAAGGAATAAAACACATTGAAATAATAATCGGCGTTATTGCGGTGGCAATAATGATTCTGATTTTTACTTCTGGACTTTTTAGTTCAAATTCTAATCCGTCAAAGTCAGAATCGACAACTACCGAGCCGCAAACGGCGCATGAGTGGGAGAGTAAACTGTCAACTGTTTTAGCAGGCATCAGCGGTGTGGGAAAAACCGATGTTATGATAACTTTTTCATCAACGCCAACAAAAATTACCGCTCAAAGCACTACGACAAACAATAACAGTTCGAACAACCAAAGCGGTACAACAAGTTCAACAAGCACAACCACTTCGCCAATTATAGTAAATAACAACGGCAAAAGCGAACCGTATATCTTGCAGGAAATCATGCCCGACGTTATCGGAGTAATTGTGGTAGCGGAAGGGGCGGAAAGTCCCGTCATACGCCTTGCCATCATGCGCGCAGTCCAAACTGTATTAAATGTAAGCAGCACCAAGGTAGAAATTTTTCCCATGAAATAGCGGAATAACCTTATATAAAGAATAAAAAGCGCAGGCGAAAGAAAGTTTTAAAAAAATAATTGTCATAATGAGATTAGTTCAAACATAAAAATATATCAAACAATATCGGAGGCAAAATTTATGAAAGAAAAAAAATCTGTTAAACCCAACAAAAGAAAATTATAATTTTAGTATCGCTGGTACTGCTCCTTGTCGCGACGGGTTGCTTAAACTATTTCCTCAGCGTAGGAAACAAAGGCGGAGAGGATCCAATATCGGGCAATGAAATTTCCTTCTTCAATTCATTCCGCGGTGAAAGAGAAAGTATGCGTGCACAAGAATTATTACTTCTTGAAGACGTAATTTCCGTCGGCATCGAAATTGACGACAGCGCAAGCGTGACGGCTGCCCAAGCGAAAAAACTTTCCATGGCTGACGCTATTGAAACCGAGTTAATGCTTGAAGGATTGATTAAGTCAAAAGGATATGAGGATTGCATAGTAACGATAAGCGCGGTAAACGTTAACGTTATCGTTTTAAACGACGGCGAATTAGGAATTGCGCAAGCGGCTCAAATATTCGATATAATCACAACGCAAACAAATTACTTAGCAAAAGATATCATATTGATACCGTACGTATAAGATTCTTACAACATTTAAATGTTAAACTTTTCGGACGTCTAAACGGCGTCCGTTTTGTTATTTCACTTGCATTAAACCAACAATTCGTGTTAAAATTACTTGTATGAAAAAAGAACTGACTTCGGAAGAAGTTTCGCGTTATGAAAATCTTTTCACCTCGTTTGTAAATGCGGCAATCGTGCAAACTGAGGGCGTTGCAAAAGAAATGAATATAATGAAATCCCGTTTAGGCGTTACGACCTTGAAAACGAAGAATATTCATATCTATTTTGACGGAAACAGTGTTTCAATCGACCTTTTTGTCAGCGTTATTTATGGATTTTCAGTGCCCGAAACGGTGGGCGAAATTCAAGAAAAGATAATTAAATCAATCAAATCCGCATCGGATTTTGAAATTAAAAGCGTCAACGTTCACGTTCAAAACGTAATTTTCACATGAGCAGAAAAGTAGCCCGCGAATACGCTTATCAACTTATATTTGAGTATCTCTTTACCCTTCAACCAAACACGAAGACATTAGGGATTTTTTCGTCAACCGACGTCGATGCTGAGGATATACATTATATAGAACGGGTATACTACGGCGTTATCGGAAATTTTGAGGAAATAAAAGCAATTATTATCGAATTTGCACACGGTTTTAGTTTTGAAAGAATCTATAAAACGGACTTAGCCGCGCTTTTTACTGCGATTTATGAGATGAAATATATGGACGATATTCCAAATTCGGTAAGCATAAACGAGGCAGTTGAACTTGTAAAAAGATATTCAACGGAAAAAAGCAACGTATTTGTAAACGGAATATTATCTTCGGTTTATAAAACTCTAAATATCAAGGCGGACGGCACGATATGACAATAATTGACGGCAAAAAAGTTTCTCTTGAAACGCGCGAAAAACTCAAAATTCAAACGGCGGAATTAAACAGACAAGGAAAATCCGTTGGTTTAGCGGTAATCATTGTCGGAGAAAATCCTGCATCGCGTGTGTATGTACGCAATAAAGTTAATGCTTGCAACGAAGTCGGAGTATTATCGTTCCATTATGAATTGCCGGCGGAGTCATCTCATGACGAAATAGTAAATTTAATTGAAAGTTTAAATAAAAATCCGCAAGTGAACGGCATTTTGGTGCAGTTACCCTTGCCTAAGCACTTAAATGAGCGCGAAATTTTATCGAAAATCGACGTAAATAAGGATGTAGACGGTTTTTCCGCTTATCAAACGGGAAAACTTATGTTAGGAGAAGATTGCTTTCCTTGCTGTACCCCTGCCGGAATAATCGAGTTATTAAGAGCGTATAATATTGAAATTTCGGGCAAAAATGCAGTAGTTGTAGGGAGAAGCAATATCGTCGGCAAGCCTATGGCTATGATGCTTTTAAAAGAAAATGCTACGGTTACAATTTGCCACTCAAAAACGCAAAATATTGCAGAAATTACAAAAACTGCCGATATTTTGGTCTGTGCAATCGGAGTTGCGAAATTTATTAAAGCGGATATGGTTAAAACGGGCGCGGTAGTAATTGATGTAGGCATGAACACTTTCGACGGAAAACTGTGCGGCGACGTTGACTTTGAAAATGTTGCGCCAAAATGTAGTTTTATAACTCCCGTACCGGGCGGAGTCGGTCCGATGACGGTAACAATGCTAATAAAAAATACCGTTAAGGCGATTAAATAGGGAATGCAAGAAGTTGAATTTTTAACTGTCGAGCGCGTCAATTATTATATTACAAGCATTTTTAATGCCGAAGTAATGTTGCATGACATTCCTGTTCTGGGCGAAGTATCGGGATTAAGCGTTATAAAAGGAAATTGCTATTTTACATTAAAGGATGCGTCCGCACAATTGCGGGCGGTTTTTTTAATTGCCCGATTGATTCTGTGCCGACCGACGGTGAGCAAATTATAGCACGCGGAAGCGTAGACTACTATGGAAAAAACGGACAACTTAATTTCAAAGTAAACAAAATTACCGCGTTTGGAAAAGGCGAACTCGCTGTCAGATTAGAACGGCTTAAAGCAAAACTCTTGGCGGAAGGCATTTTTGACCCCGCGCATAAAAAGCCGATTCCTGAAATTCCCCGACGCGTTGCTGTCATAACAAGCGCCGGCGGCGCCGCCCTTCATGATTTTATAACAACGGTAAGAAGATATAATAACATAATCGATTTATCAGTTATTGACGTTCGGGTGCAAGGATTATACGCGGCAGAGGATTGTATCACCGCGTTAAAGAACGCCGATAAAAAAGGCTTTGATATAATTGTCCTTACGCGCGGCGGAGGCAGTATGGAGGATTTATATTGCTTCAATGATGAGAATTTAGTCCGCACAATTTTTAATATGAATACCCCCGTTATCTCGGCCATCGGGCATGAAGTCGATTATACCTTGTGTGATTTTGTCGCAGATTACAGAGCGATTACACCCACTGCCGCCGCGGAAAAGATAGCGTTCAGCACAGATGAAATAAAATCTAAAAATCATTACTATGGTCGAAAAATGCCGCCAAACAATAGAAGGGTTATACCGCCGCCGCGTTGCACGCGCAGTGTCGCTAGTGAAAGATATACGTTCCGTTGCCATGGTCGCTTATGCTAAAAACGAATCAAAGTATTACAAAATATGCGATATATTAGAATACTACAATCCGTTAAAACTTCTAAAAGATGGCTATTTTAGGGTAATTAAGGATAAAAACACCGTTTTTGATGACAAAACGCTTTGTGCAGGCGATAATATAGAGATTGTAGGCGGCACTTCAAATATTTCTGCAACAATAACTGAAATCAAGGAAAGGTAATCGTGATGGGTTAAAAAAATGGCGTACGAAAAAGGAATGGCGGAACTTGAAGCAATAGTCAAAAAAATATCCGACGGAAAACTGTCGATGGAAGAAGGGCTTGACCTCTACGGCAGAGGTATTGAACTTGCTAAAAAAACGCTTGTTTCGCTTGAAGAGTTCAAGGGAAAGATTGAAATATTGAATAAGGATTTTTCCGCGTTTGAAATCGGGGTTGAAGATGACGAAGATTAGCGGATTGTTGCAAACCTTTGAAGGGTATTTGTCTGATGCTTTTGAATCGGAAACAAAAAATTGGAATGAGGTATTAAAAGAGGCGGCAAAATATTCGCTTTTTAGCGGCGGAAAGCGTGTCCGACCGGTTTTAACCCTTCTTTCGGCGGAATTTTGCGGCGTTGAGATTGAAAATGCGTTGCCTTTTGCCGTTGCGGTGGAATTTATCCATACTTACAGTCTTATTCATGATGATTTGCCATGCATGGATAACGACGACTTCCGGCGTGGAAAACTGACTTGCCACAAAAAATTCGGCGAAGCAATTGCTTTATTGGCGGGTGATGCATTATTAAACGCCGCATATGAATTTCTTCTGGAAAAGGCGTTGACAAATAGTGATTTTTTGAAAGGCGCGCATTTGATAGCGGATTGCGCTGGCGGGAACGGCATGATTTCGGGGCAAGCAGCGGAGTTTTCGTCAGATGTGTTTAATGACGATATTTTAACCGAACTTTGTATGAAAAAACGGGGGCATTGATTCAATCCGCCTGTCTTTCGCCGTGCATAAATATGTGTGACCCGATGCGGTTTTCAGCAATTTCTACGGTTTCCCGTGCGATTGGGTTGGCTTTTCAACTTGTTGATGATATTTTGGATAAAGAAAAGGCCGAAGAAGTCTCATTTGTGTCGATAATCGGTGAAAAGAAAAACCAAATTGCGTCTTGAACGACTGCAAAACATTGTTAGCAAAACGCTTAAAGGTTTTCCTGATTCGGACAATTTGCTTGATTTCAGCAATCAACTATTCCAAAGAATGCATTAAATTGTAACACATTGTCGATTTTTTTGAAAGCAGGCAAGCAAGCGCACCCCTAGAATATCGGAGTGGCATTTTCGACCATACATCGGAATATTTTGGTAGCATTTAGCATAGTTTCGCTTGTAAAAGCATAAAAATAGTAGTATAATAATTGTGGTGGCACGGTATTCTAGTCAGGTGCGATTCGGTTGAGGACGGGGTTAAAAGTCCGTCAAAGGGCATATCGATGAAGTTTCTTGTGCCGGCTTTGGTTGCCCAAATCAGGGCTGGTGCTGGGAGTTAAGAATTTTGGGCGTTTCGTAACGGCATACGGAGGCCGACCCATTATTCGTGGAGACCCATAGCGGTGGACGCGGTAATTAAACGCCTACTGCATGGGATTAAACCTGCATTGCGGTAAACAATATCTGTATGCAGTGTAGCCTGCCTTGAGTGAACAATGAGGATTTCCGTAAAGAACGGAATGAAACTTTGTTTTGCAAAAGAGGATAGACCGATTCAAATTCTGTCAAGGAAATCTTCTAGACTGATGCGGGTTGGGGATTATAGTGTGCTCTGAGTGGTGATTCGGTTCGGCTACAAGCAATTTGGCCGCTTGCTCCTTAAACGGAAACGGCCCGTACGGCGACGGCGGGTGGGGCACGGGGAAATCCTACCGAACCTATGGCGCAAGGTTTACTCAATTCGCTGCCACCGTTTTCTATTTATGCAAATATGTTTTTGAGGTAATATGCAAGAAGTTTCCGAAAAGGAACAAAAACCTAAGCCTAAGAAAAAGAGCCTTTCAAAAGGAACTATCTGGGCTATAAAAGTTACGTTTATTGTTTTAATCTCTGCATTTTTCGTTAGTTTCCTTACAGAAATTACTGCAACGCATGCAGGTATTGTTATTTCATTTTTATTACTTATTCTACTTATTTTAATCAGTATCGCTTTTGATGCAATTGCGGTTGCCGCTACTGCTTGCGACCCTGTGCCGCTTTTATCAATGGCGGCGAGGAAAGTTCCGGGCGCAAAAAATGCAATCATGCTTGTTAAGGAAGCGGGTAAGGTTTCAAGCGTTTGCGGCGACGTTATTGGCGATATGTGCGGAATAATAAGCGGTACTTGCTCGGCTGCGATTTTAATTAAACTTGTTGCCGATAATCCGAATGCATTTTGGTTCAGCATGCTTATGACTAGCATAATTGCCGCAGTAACAATCGGAGGAAAAGCATTTTTAAAAGTATTGCAATCAATAATTCACGTGATATTATGCTTTTTGCAGGAAGGATTGTAGGCATCTTTTATCATCCTAAAAAGGGCCGCGGAAAGGAAAAACGCAAAAAAAGCGGAGAAAAACCTGCGTTAAAAAATCAAAATTCCGGTAATAACGATTAAAGGTAACCTATGCGTCTTGACGTTTATTTAACCGAAAATTTACAAATTGAATCGCGCACTCGGGCGCGTAATCTTATTGATATGGGTTTGGTTTCAGTAAACGGCAAGATTATTGAAAAGGCAGGCGCGGAAACAAACGAAAACGATACGGTGGAGATTTTAGGTAATTACGCATCGTCACTCGGTTCGCTAAAACTTGAACACGCAATTAAGCACTTTAATACTGATATTGAAAATAAAGTTTGCATTGATATCGGCGCGGGAAACGGCGGTTTTACCGATATTTTGCTTCTAAACAATGCAAAATTAGTTTACGCCGTGGACGTCGGTGAATGTGCTTTGCCTGAAAAAATTCTTGAATCGCAGCGCGTGATACCTTTTCCGAATACAAACGCGAGGTATCTTAAATCAGATATGTTTGAATTGCAGCCTGAATTTGCGGTAATTGACGTATCTTTTATATCGTTAACTTTAATTTTACAACCCGTCGCAAACGTTATCAGCACGTGCGGACAGATTGTTGCACTTATAAAGCCTCAATTTGAGTGCACGAAAGGCGACTTAACAAAGAGCGGAATAGTTAAATCCGAAAAATTAGCCGCACGCGCTTGCGAAAAAGTAACAGCATTTGCAAAGTCAATCGGTTTGATGTTTCACGGAATCATTCCTGCCCCCCGACATTTTACGAAAAAGAATCAAGAATTTTTAATTTTTCTATCGAAATAATAATTAGTTATGTTACAATATCCGCATGGAAAGAAACAAACGACACGCTGAAATTGAGAAGATAATTGCGAGTGAAGAAATAGGCACGCAAGGTGAACTTGCCGCCGCATTGCAGGCGCGCGGATTCGCCGTTACACAAGCGACAGTTTCGCGCGATATTGAAAATATGCATCTATTAAAGGTTAAGGGCGAGTCAAAGCGTTTTAAATATGTTGTGGGTGTACAAGACCATAAATTAACAAAATTATCGACAATTTTTAAAGAAACTGTTATTTCCGTTGACACATCGCTCAATATGCTTGTGATAAAAACTTACGCAGGAAGCGCAAATGCCGCGTGTTTATTACTTGATAAATTAAATATTTCGGGAGTAATCGGTACTTTGGCGGGTGAAGATACCATTTTGGTCATTGCTAAAACCGTCGACGACGTGCCTTATATCGAAAAAACTTTAAAGGAGTTTTTATGATACAGTCTTTAACTATTAAAAACATCGCTTTAATATCGGAATTGACGCTTGAACTTGAAAAAGGATTAAATATTTTGAGCGGAGAAACGGGTGCAGGAAAATCAATAATTATTGACTCGTTATGCTTTGTACTGGGCGGGGCTGCGGACAGGAGTCTTATTAGATACGGCGAAACGTCGGCGCGTGTGGAAGTTGTTTTCGACTGCGGCGAGTCCTTTAATGAGATTAAGATAACGCTGTCTGACGCGGGGATTGATTGCGAGGATAATACGGTGATTATATCACGCATGATGACAAGCGACAAGTCGGAATGCAGGGTGAACGGGCGAATTGTTACACTATCATTTTTGCGAGGAATTGTCGCGATTTTAGTTGATATTCATTCGCAAAACGAGCATCAATCGTTGCTGAAAGTTTCAAATCATCTTAAACTTTTAGATGCTTATGCCGCCGATGTCATAGCACCAATAAATTCTTACCGCATGCTGTTTTCGGAAGAAAAACGGTTGAAAACCACCGCGCGCGAATACATGGACATAGAGGAGCGCGAACGCCGCCTGGACATACTGAATTATCAAATCGAAGAAATCGAAAGAATTAATTGCAAAGAGAACGAAGAAGAGGAGTTGATTGAAGAACGTGCGTTGTTCAATAATGCACAAAAAATAATCAACGGCGTAAATGAGGCTCAAAACTGTATCGACGGCTACGGAACAGGCGCGTATACTAGTCTTAAAAAAGCGATATCAGCCTTGACAAGCGTTTCAAAATACGATAATTCCATTGAGGAAATAATTATGCGTCTTGACGGTGCGATGGCGGAAATTTCCGATATTTCTGATGAATTGAAAATTAAAAGCGGCGACCGTTTTTCAAGTATTGACATTAACTCTATTGAAAAACGTCTTGATGAAATCCGCATGGTTAAGAAAAAATATGGGAAAACGGTAGCGGAGATTACCGAATTCCATGATAAAGCCTGCGCAGAGCGTGATTTTTTAGAGAATGCAGGAGAGTCGGCGGAAAAAGTGCAAAAAGAGTTGGTGCGCGTACGGTCGGAACTTCAACGTGCGGCACTAGTTTTGCATGAAAAACGTGTAAAAGCAGCGGAGAGTTTTTCTAAGGTGATTCAATCTAATTTAGCCGAACTCGGCATGAAAAACGCGCGGTTTGAAGTTAACATTATCAATAATGCTACTGACGGCGATTTAAGCGGCTATACAAGTAGCGGCTCTGATTCGGTGGAATTTATGCTTTCGCCTAACGCAGGCGAACCAATAAAACCTCTGGCAAAAATTGCAAGCGGCGGTGAAATGTCCCGTTTTATGCTTGCGCTTAAAAATGTGATTTCAGACCTTGACGGAATCGGAACTCTTATTTTTGACGAAATAGATACCGGCATTTCCGGAGCGATTGCCAAAGTAGTCGCATGCAAACTATATGATATAGCCCGCGCACGGCAGGTCATAGCGATTACACATTTACCGCAACTTGCTTCCATGGGCGACGCAAACTTTTTAATTGAAAAGTCTGTAACTGACGGAAAAACAAAAACAAGCGTAACTAAATTAGATTTATCCAAAACGTATGCGGAGATTATGAGGCTTTCGGGCGCGGCGGAGAACAGCGCAGTCGGTTTGGCAGGAGCCGAAGAATTAAAGGAATGGGCAAATAAATACAAAAATAGAGCCGCTTTTATAAAATAATTATCTAGAACGATTTCCCAAATATTAACACGCAAATTTTTTGACGCCCTCATGCAAACTAGCATAGAGGGTAAAATTAGATGAAGAAAATTATTCAAAAATCAGCTTTAATTGCAATTGTCGCATTAGTCTTTTTGTTCGCTACAATAGCATTTTTGCCGGTTAACAATGAAGTATCACACGGATTTAATTATGATTACGTATATTTGGGCGGTATGCCTATTGGTATCAGTGCACGGGCAAACGGACTTATCGTCAGTGATTTTATAGATATTATGTCATCAAGCGGTGAAATGATTTCACCGGCAAGACAAGCAGGAATAAAGCGCGGCGACATTATAAATACTGTTAACGGAAAAACGATAAGCGACGCAAACGCATTGAACGAAGCGATAAAAAATGCAAAAGTACCGGTTGTCATTTCAGTAATCCGCGGAGGAACTGAGCAACTTTATACAGTTAAACCAATTTATGATTCCAAGCAAAAATCGCAAAAAATCGGAATGGCGGTTAAAAACGATTTAAACGGCGTCGGGACAATGACTTTTATGACTGAGGACGGACAGTTTGCGTCGTTAGGACATAGAATTGCCGATTCATTCGGGCACGGAGAAATTTATCAGAGCGGTAAAGCGTTTTGGTGTGATATAAGAGATTATGTACGCGGAAAAGAAGGCAAAGCAGGAGAACTTCACGGTATAATTTCTTACGGTAAAGGTTCAATCGGAACAATAACCGCTAATAAATTCTGCGGAGTATACGGCGATTTAAATGATGATTTTAATTGCGAAAACTTTGAAAAAATTAAGGTTGGCGGTCAAAATACGGCGCAACCCGGAAAAGCAAAGATACGCACAACAATAAACGGCAGCAATCCGGAATACTATGAAATTGAAATTATAAAAGCGTCAAAACAAAATTCACCGGCTGAAAAAGGCATGGTGATAAGAGTAACAGACGATAGGTTATTAGAAAAGACGGGCGGAATTCTTCAAGGAATGAGCGGTTCGCCTATTATTCAAAACAATATGCTTGTCGGCGCAGTTACACACGTTTTCTTAAACGACCCTACCAAAGGGTACGGGATTTACGTCGATTGGATGTCTAACGATTAAAAGTATTCCGACCAGACGTAAACTGAATTTTTTGACGGCAGCACGGCTTGCCTGATTGCCTAAAAATTCAATTTAGTCGGGACTTGCATTTTGTGTTGCGGCTTAACGTAAAAGCGTGGTTTTACTTGACGCTGAATGAAATTATTATGTCAACAGTATGAAATGAACGGTCAAAATCCGTTCATTTCGCTTTTTTATTTTATTCTATGTTTTTGGCAGTTTTTTGGCACTTTGTATGTTAAACTATCATTTATGATAGCGTCAACAAAGAAATTTTTAATTTGGTGCAAAACAAATAAGTTTAGAGTTATTTGCTTTGCTTTTTTAATTGTTTCGCTTGTTTTGGGTATGGTTTTTTATATTTGGCTTACTGATAATTGGGACCGTATGTCGGATACGCCCGTTGCAGAGAACGGTATAATTGATTTTGCTGACCGCGGCGACATAACGGAAAAAATTATGAATCCGTACCTTGTTGGGGAATGGGAATTTTTTTATAACAGATGGATTATTACCGATAACGATACCGACGCACCCGACGGAATGACAGAATTACCGGGACGGTGGACGGAAAAGAAATTTAATAGTGAAAAATTACCCCCAAGCGGTTATGCTTCATACAGATTGACTTTAAAAAACGTATGTTCCAGCGTGCCTATCGGTATAACTATGCTTGAGCGTCAGGTTGCTTACAGAGCATATATAAACGGTGTGCTTGTCACCACGAGCGGTAAAGTTGAAAAAAACCGAAGCGGCGTCGCGCGTGACGTTTGTAACTGTTTATCATGACCTTTATGTTCCTGTTTCGCAAAGCGATACATTTGAAATAGTAATTGAAATAGGCGGCAACAGTCACGGCGGACTAATGGCTGCACCGGCAATTCACGTACCGGCAGAGGAGTTAGTAAATTCATGGGTGGGCGTAAATTTCACTCTTAATCTTGCTCCGTATATAACAATCGGAGTATTGATTATGGCACTCGTTTTTTGCTTTTTATTGCCTAATCAAAACAGAAGAGGTGCAAACTTTCTTGCAGTTATTTTAGGATTATTACTTATCCGCTTTTTGACCGGCGACGACGGAGGACGGTGCGTAGAAAGATTTATTACGCTTGACAAAACTGTATTGGTGATAGTAAGGCAGATAATAAGTTTTATTATTCCTGTTGTTTTAATGCTTGCTTTGCGCGAATCGGAATATTGTTCATTAAAGAACAAACCGCTTATTATTATATCTATTATTAACGGAGTTTCTCTTATTGCCGCATTGCTTTTAAGGCATACATTATTCCAGATAATTCCGCTTTGTATCCCTCTTATAACTTTGCTTTTAGCCGCATGTCTGATTTTCAAAGCGAAAACAACGTTCAAGTTTTTTGTGCCGCTTGTACTTATTGCGGTAATTATATTTTTAATTTACTACATTGAATTATTCACTTCGCAAGGTTTAGTGACATTCGGTACTGCCGGAATCGAATCTGTTGGTTTCATTGTTATTGCCGTTTTGTTTAGCGCAGTGATTATTTTAAGAATGAAAGAAATAAACAAAATTGCCATGGAAAAATTGCATGCGGATGCGGTAATTGCGGAAATGAAACAGCAAACCTTAACGGCGCAGATTAAACCGCATTTTATTTTTAATACCATGGCGGCAATACAGAACGCATATTCTCAAAATATTGCATTGGGCGATGAAATGATGTCGAAGTTTGCAATTCATTTACGGGCGAATGCGGATTCCAATAATAGGGAACAAGTACCTTTTGAAATGGAACTGAAAAATATTTTGAATTATTTTGAACTTGAAAATATGCGGGCAGGCGGTAGATTAAATCTGATTTTGGATGCGGATTATATTGATTTTTCTATTCCGCCGTTATCATTACAACCGTTTATGCTAAAAACAATATAATAGACGCCGCATTTTTAGATATCCAAATGCCGGAGATGAACGGAGTCGATTTAGCGGAAAAACTGATAGGAATTAACCACGCTACTATTATAGTTTTTATTTCAGGCTATGCGCAAAACGAAACCGAAATTTATAAGCGTTTGGGAAATAATCTTTTAGGCTTTTGTAGCAAGCCGTATTCCGCAAGTAAATTATCCGGTTTTTTGAATATGGCACGGGGACGTATAGGCGAAAACAAAGTTTTTGCAAAAACCTTCGGCATATTTGATATTTACGCCGGCGGCAAATTGGTGAAGTTCAGTTCTACCAAAGCCAAAGAACTTTTGGCACTATGTATCGATAAAGGCGGACAAAGTGTTTCAAGCGATATCGCAATGGCATCGCTTTGGCCGGACAAACCGCGTGATAAAGCGAACAGACTTTACCGCGACGCAGTAATAAGACTGCGGTTTGCTTTAAATGACGCAGGATTAAGCGGCTGTATCAATGTTGATAGGGGCGCAATTTCCGTTAACAGCGAGAGAATAGAATGCGATAGTTGGACGGCGCTCAAAAACGGTAATTTTTCAGACTATTCGGTGAATATATGATTCAATACGCCGAATGGTCTTCTGAAACACAATATTTTTTGAACTCAAAAAAAGAATTTTAAGAAAATTTTAATCTTTAATTGTTTTGGCACTTTTTTGGCACTTCGTTTTGTAGAATGAAAAACATGGGGGGATTCGCGGTGTCACTGACTGGTTTTTTACCGGATAAGTGATGCCGTGGAGACGAAAAAAACGGAGGGGAAAAATTATGGACGATACATACAAAGCGCCTTATTCGGCAGATTATTTTAACACATTACGTAATAATTCTATTAAAACCTTATTCATAATGCCTTTAATGTTCGGTATTATTATTTTTTTAATGATACTATTATCATCAAGAGGTTTTACATCAGATAGTTATAAAAGTGATGAGGGTCTTAAAATATGCATAATTATGCTTAGCGCTTTTTTTGCACTTTCTGAAATTCTTAATTTTCGAAGTGCATTAGTAATAAACAAACAAAAGAGTTTAGATTTATATATAATTATTTCAAATGACGGAATAAGCGTTTACTCGGAAGTAAAAGAACGCTATTATGCAGAACATTTATTTAGTAGTTTTAAATTTTATTCAGTGAAAATAACTAAAAAGGATACGCGATTTTCTTTTTGCACACAAAAAATTCACAAAAACGCGGAAAAATAATGTTGGGCGGCATAGATGATTATGACGAATTTGAGAATGAACTTTCTAAATATCTACCCGAAATTGGCATTGAATAATATGTAAGAACGGGAGAACAAAAGATTTTTTATGAAAGAGTGTGTTGAAAAAGGAAAAAGAAAGAAAAAAGGCTGTATAGGGTGTGTCGGTGCGGTTATTAAAACTGTATATTCTATACTTAATGGTAATTTCTTTTATATTGCTTGTTGGTGTAATTATTGCTTGTACAGGCAACGCTTGGCATGATACTCTGGGGTACGAAAGAGATTTCTCTGATCGAAGTTTTGTTTCTTTTGCTGATTCCGACAATTTAAAAGTATTTGATGTAGACGGTAATTATTTGGAATGCGAATATAAATCCGGTTTTTGGGATGACACATTAGATAATGACATAGGCGTCTATTATATTTCAAAGTATTCGCCAAATAATGTGCTTCTTTGGAAGGAAGAATGCTTTCGCGAATATATCAGGTGGACTGATTATTCGATGAATATAAAAGATATAGTCATCGATAATAATGGAAATTATTTGATTTGCGGAAGGGGTGCTGGGCGCGGTGTCTTAATAAAAATGACGAATGAGGGAGAAATTTTATGGACTTATTGGACATCCGGCGGCATCTATTTTGAGGGAAAAAGCACTTACATAAATATATCGCATTCTTATGAAAGAATATTCGTTGATAAAAACAATAACTATGTCGTGAGTGGTATTATTCGTCAACGTGATGCAGATGGCTTTTATTATTCCAATTATAGATTGATAATGTTTACTTCCGAAGGCAACAATCTCTTTGCAACATTACTCCCATACAGTTGGGCTCAAGAGCCAATGGTCACCTGTATGGGTGAAAACAACGATAATTATGTTTTTGCTGGGACAGCGATGTTTGGAAATGAATTGAACAGGTGGTCAATGCAAAGGGAAGCAATTATTATTATTGTTTCAAAGAGTGAAGGCTCAATAGGTTTAAATACAAACTATGAGTCTGTTGATACTGACAATATTTTTAATTTTATATTTGCTAATTCAGGTGCATTTTATTCTTGTCTAGTTGATGATGACGGTATTACATTGAATGCATTTTATTTTTATAAACATTTCGCCACTGATCGCTATTATATAGAAGTTCCATATGCTTTACACTTAGACAATAACGGCGAAATTGTTTCAATCGCCTTAAAAAATACTGCGCGCGAGTGGCTTAATGAAATAGCGCCTATTATTATCACAGTTGCCAGCCCGATACTTGTTATTGGATTTTTGGTTTTTGCGATAAAATTTTTGATTCGTGTACATCAAAAAAGAAAGGATAATGAATGGATGTGATAGTTTAGCCTGATTTTTATCGTTTGTCGGTTTCTTTGTTTAATTTTAATTTACTAGGGAAGTATTACGGGTAATAAAGAAATTAAAAAAGCGAGTGCCGTCAATGCTTTCAGAAAAGAGAATACCAAACAGACTTATTCAAGAAAAATCGCCGTATCTACGGCAGCATGCGTATAATCCGGTCGATTGGTATCCGTGGAAATGAGCCTTTTGAGAAAGCGGAAAAGGAAAATAAACCGCTTCTTATTTCGATTGGTTATTCAACGTGTCATTGGTGCCACGTAATGGAGCGAGAGACATTCGAAGACATTGAAACCGCCGCAATGCTTTTAAAAGATTTTGTTTGCATAAAGGTGGACAGAGAGGAAAGACCGGATATAGACGCAATGTATATGTCGGCGTGCCAACTTTTGACCGGTTCGGGCGGTTGGCCGCTTACAATTATTGCAGACGCACAAAAAGACCAGTTTTTGCAGGAACTTATTTTACTAAAAACAGATTTCAGTATATTTTGAAAGCAATTTCGGATATGTGGAAAAATTCCCCGAACAAATTACGTTCTCAGGCGGAACATCTTATATCGGCGATGCAAACGTCCGGCAGTAATAACAAAACAGTTGATTATGAAGGTTTAGAGCAGGCGTCGCAATCGGCGTTTCTTTCTTTATCATCGCATTTTGACAGAGAGTACGGCGGATTTTCGGGCGCACCGAAATTTCCTACACCGCATAATCTTTTATTTTTATTGGATTATTATAAATTCAGCGGTGAAACAAAAAGTTTAGATATGTGTACCTTTACGCTTAAAGCCATGCGGCGCGGCGGAATTTTTGACCACGTAGGCGGAGGTTTTTCACGGTATTCAACCGACAAATATTGGCTTGCACCGCACTTTGAAAAGATGTTGTATGACAATACCTTATTGATGATTGCTTACCTAAAATGCTTTGAAATAACCAAAGACAGTTTATATTCCGATACGGCAAAGGAAATTGCTGCTTATTTAATCCGTGATATGCACCATAAGGACGGAGGTTTTTATGCCGCCGAGGATGCGGATTCCGAAGGACATGAAGGTTTATTTTATACTTTTACCTTAGAAGAAATTCAAGGTATCCTCAAAAATGACGCAGATGAATTTTGCGGATATTTTAATATTACTTCCCGAGGAAATTTTGAAGGGCGGAATATTCTTAATACCATAGGTCGGGAAATACCACCGCACCGCAAGGAATTTGCGTTAAGTTGCTTGAAGAAGATATTTGAATACAGAAATTCACGAATCCGTCCCGACAAAGATGACAAAATTCTTGTATCTTATAACGGACTTGCGATTACGGCGTTTACAATGGCAGGACGAATTTTAAAAGACTCACATTATACTGATATTGCCGTTAAAACAGCGGAGTTTATTGAGAAAAAGCTGAGAAACAGCGACAGAAAATTATTTTCTTTTTATCTTGACGGCGCGGGAAAACAATTAGGTTTTGCCGAGGATTATTCTTTCTATATTTGGGGATTAACGGAACTCTATAATACGGTGAAAGACGAAAAATATTTAAAAACGGTTATTGAACTTCAAAACATCTTTACCGAAGGATTCTATGATAAAAATGAAGGCGGATTTTTTATTTCCGATAAATCCTCTGAACAGATACCCGTGAGGGCAAAAGAGTTTTATGACAGCGCAGTACCTTCTTATAATTCTGTTTCACTCCACAATCTTCTGTCACTTTATAATTTTACGGACAATATAAAGTATATTGAGCAGTTCATACAGACATTAAAATATTTTTCGGACGAAATTGTTAATTATCCGAACGGCTATATTCACAGCGTTTCCGCCGTAATGAAACTTACGGCAGACATTCCCGAATTACAAGTTTGTACGGGCGGCGCATGCAGACCTCCGGCGAAAAGTTTAACCGAATTTATTAAATATTTTTCTTGCACAGTATAATTATCGCCAAATAAGTATTTAAACCGACACTGCACGCATATTCATTTTATATATGCGTGCATTTTTTTTGCGGATGGGACGTTTTTGCTTAGACTCAAAGTCTATAATAAAACGCAATAAAGTATTATTTATTGCCTTGATTGTTTGCGTCGTTTTGGGTATTTTATCGGCATTTTCAGGAGTGGATAAAGCACTTGATAAAGGAGTGGGAAACGACATAATAATAAAGATAAAACTAGGAGAAATGAATTATTTTTGGTTCTTCTTTAAACTTCTCCTGATACCTGTAATTCTCTGCGGCACAGCCTTTCTTTTGTCCTTGAATTGCTATATTTTTCTCTTAGACCTGCCTTTTGTAATTATCTTTGTAAGATTGAATTTTGTAGCGGTATTCTCGTGCTGTGCATGTCACGGAGCGACTTCATACATACTTTTATTTGTATTGTGGTTGCCGCTTTTAATAATGAATTTCTTTACATTTTTGATTTTCTTTCTGCGGATATTTGAAATTCTCGAACCAACCTGCTGCCGCACGGGGAAATTCAAGTTAAATATGTTGTTAAAATTAAACCGTACCGTTTCTATTTGAATTATACAAAAAAAGCAGTCTTTAACTATCTTATTTGGTCAACGGTTGTTAATACTATTTTTTAGCGGCATTATTTTGATAATTCTTAGCATAATTTTCTAAATTGAGCAGAAACTAAGGATAAAGGAAGATATTGCTATGAAAAAAATTGTTTTGATTTTAGTTTTATGTGCGGTAGTCGCAGGAATAACAATCGTTCCTGTTTCAATCGCCAGCGCTTCGGCGCACGAGTCAAAGTGTGCTTCGTATTATTTGGTAGACTTTGATACAGGAACGGTACTTGCGGAGGGTAACGCCGATGTTCGCCGTCCGATAGCAAGTATGGTTAAAATTATGACGCTTTTGATTTCTTTTGATGAAATCGAAGCAGGAAAATTGTCGCTTGACGACGAGATTGTTATAAGCCCGACCGCCGCAGGAATGGGCGGTTCGCAAATGTTTCTCGACGCAGGGCAAAAGTATAAAGTTTCCGACTTAATTAAAGGCATAGTTGTTTCAAGCGCAAATGACGCTGCCGCAGCGATGGCGGAAAGGATAAGCGGAGGAATTACACCGTTTGTCAACAAAATGAACGCGTATGCAAAAGAACTCGGCATGAACGACACATTGTTTTCCAACACAACGGGCTTGCCCGGCGGAGAGCAGTATTCTACGGCAAAAGACGTAACTCTCATGACAAGAAAGTTATTGCGCCATGAAGCCTATTTCACTTTCTCGAAAATTTGGATGGAAAACTTTACTCACCCGTCAGGACGTGTTACCGAAATGGTGAATACCAACAAATTGATTAGATTCAATCCTTTGTGCGACGGCGGAAAAACGGGCTTTACAAATGACGCGATGTTCTGTCTGAGTGCGACGGCAAAATCGGAAGGAATGCGCGTTGTTGCAACCGTTTTAGGTTCACCTGATTCGCAAACGCGGTTTAACGAAATAACAGAATTATTTAACTATGCCTTTGCAAACTTTGAAAATAAAGTTTTGATGAGAAAGGATGAAACGATTGCAGGTAAAATTGAGGTTAAGAAGGCAAAAGAGGTTAATTTTAAACTGTACGTGGATAAGGATATACGCTTTTTTTGTAAGAAGGGCGAAGAAATTGCGTATAAAATCGATGTAAGAATAAATGAAAATTTAGCGGCTCCGATTAAAAAGAACTCGATTGTCGGGAACTTACGCGTCATTGACGCAAGCGGACAAATTTTAAGTCAGGCTAATATCCGCACTGATTCAGAAATTCCTAAGTCGACCTACTTTGACGCTCTGGAAAAAGCACTCGGAAATTGGCTCTTGAAGAATAAAAGATAGTTTTGTAAAAACAAAATTCCGTAAGCGCGGGGAATAACACCCCGCGTTTTTATTTATGCTAATAACTTGACTAAATATAATTATATTGGTAATATATTACATATTATGCTTCTATTCCGTATCTTTCAAAGCGGGCTGAATATTGCCGAGATTCTTGTTTATTTATTAGGGCTTGTTTTGG
>JALQSN010000870.1:0-19113 GCA_023690525.1 Holotrichia oblita
TGAAATTAAAAATGATTTCCTACCTTTGTTTTCTGCTACCGGAAGACCTTCTAACCAACAACCTGAAATTTTCCGTTCATTCATCCTTATGAACCATTTTCGCTACGGTGGAATTGATGAATGGATTGCACACGCATCGTCTACTCCTTTGCTTTGTACCTTAGTTGGGGTTACTCAGACACTTTCCCCGGAGCCTCCACTCATCGTGATTTCATGGAACGCATTTGGCTATCCGATAAACCCAATCAAGTCAAACGGCTTAAATCCAAACCTCGCGGAAACCATGGCAAAAATAAACTTCGTCCGAAACATTCCGGTTCTGTCGCTAATATGGTTGAAATGGCTCTTTCCGGTAAAGTTTTCCACGCCATCCCGGAAAGGCTACTTCAATCCATTTTTATGAAAGCGGCTGTAATCCCATCCGCTAACTTAGGTTTACTTGGCGACATAAATAAACTTTCCGTTTCCGGTGATGGTTCTTGTGTAATTTCCCACGCTTTTCCCGGCGGGCATAAAACTTGTTCCTGTTCCAGCAGTTGTTCCTGTCCTCGAAAATTTGCCGACCCTCTCGCTAAATGGGGTTGGGATTCTTACCACGAACAATGGTTTTATGGTTATACCGCTTACTTACTATCCGTTCATAACAAAACTCTTAAACTCGACTTACCTCTATATATAAAATTTGTTGAAGCTTCCAGAAGCGACAGCATTACTTTAATTGCTTCTCTCGCTCACGCAAGGTTTTTGTATAAGGACTTTCTTACTTTCGAAAATGTCCTTGCTGATGCCGCTCACGACAATTATCCCACATACAAATTACTTAACAACTGGAATATCAACGCTTTTATACCCTTTAAATAACCGTTCCGACAACAAACTTCAAATTGAGGGCTGCAATTATCCTCTAACGGCATACCTGTTTGTCCTGACGGTCACGATATGATTAACTGGGGTTACGAATCAAAAAAATCCCGTATTAAATATCGTTGCCCTCTAATTACCGGCAAAATTAAATCTTGCCCTTATGACAGTATTTGTAATAAATCCTCTTATGGTAAAATCGTTTATCTTCGTCTTGCTTCTAATCTAAGACTTCTCACTTCAATACCTCGCAGTTCTCCCGAATGGAATGATACTTATAAACTTCGTACCGCTTCCGAACGGGTTAATAACCGTATATTGACAGATTATCGTTTGGAACGACCCAAACGTTATGGTAAAAAGAAACTTGCATTTTTCGCCTTTAGTAATGCAATCAATATACATTTTGATGCACAAATTAAATTTTCAGATATTTCTGCTAACAATTTGTTTACTTAAGGTAACGATTAATTAAATAGCTTTTTTGTTTTACCTTTTAACTTAGGTTCATTTACTCATACCTTTTTTTCAATATTCAATTCTTTTTATTCTTTTTATTATCATCTCCTTTTTTTAGACCCTTTTTTTTCATTACAAAACTGTTTCCGTGCTTACTCAATCATTTTTTATTTTTTTTATTACCCGGTAATAACTCATGGTTACAGCTTTATAACTAATATCAAGTTCGGCAGCAATTTCGACAAAGGATCGATCTTCAAGTATTTTTGCAAAAAATATGTATATGTCACGCTCCTTTTGTTTTTTTAACGATTTACTAAGTTCTTCGTTTTCAAGTTGTTCTATGACCGGAAGTGTTAGAAACATATCAAGTTCAATTTCATAGATATAATCTTGTATCTCAAATGAAACCTCATATTGTTTCTGCATAGTCTTTTTACGCAAATATTGAATTTTTTTGTGTTTGATAGCTTTCATTAAATATGCGGTGAATTGGTTTTGGAGTATATTAGATTCCCCTGTTCCGTTATTACATCCGTAATCGTCAGCTTTGTTATAAGCCATTTTTTCTCTCCAATCTATTTTTTTGTTTTGATTTCAAAAAATAGATAGAAAGGTGGGGACCTGCCGCTTGAAAGCGAAATATATTTATATAATTTAATATTAAATAAATACAAATATCTTTTTAATATTTGTATTTTTTGTTGTAAATTTTCAAAAATAAATTGTCGCAATCATCTTTATGATTACGGCAATTTTTATAATATTTTTTCTGTCTTTATTATAATTATTTCTATGATGCATATATACTCCGAGTACAAGAAATAATTTTTGTCAAATATACAAGATTATATTTATCAATTAAAAGTGATTCATTTTATAATCGAAAAATGATCCACTATATCAATACCTAAACCAACCAAAATATGCCCCTCCACAAATTCCGGGGCATTGATGTGAGAATATATTAACTTTAAATATTTTGAGTATTCTTTTATGTTCTTGAGATTGTTCTCATAATTGATATTCTTGTTCATAACGTTATAGCCTCTTCTATTCCGGATGTACCAATAATTATGTCATATTATGAAAGATGTCGCCGTTCTGCGTCTTCTATTTACAGCTGCATTGATGTAACACAGCCGTACTTGCAATTTAAAACATCCTCATTTCTAGTAAATATAATCTTGATGTTGTCAAGAGAAACAAACATCTGCTATGATTCCAGTATATCAATCGTTGCGTTTATACAATTTATACCATAATCAATCACCAGACTTAGAAATTCAAGGAACGATCTGCTGTCCAAAAATACTATATTTCATCTGAGAGAAAAAAACAATACATTTTGAGAAAGTAAACGCTGAATTTTAAAATAAACATGAACACCGTTCAATATCAGCAGTTTAACGTATTTAATCGCAACTATAAATTACCGCCAACCTATTTTATGATTGGCGGTAATTTATGATACATCATTAAACTTATTATCACTTTTTCAGGTCAAATTATGGGATTAATGCATTTTTATGTATTATGTATGATATTAAGTAAACAACTCCCATATCTCGATTTTCAATTTATCAGCAATCATATACAATACTTTCAAAGAAGGGTTGACTCTCCCCTTTCAATATCACAAAGATACGAAGATGATTTATTAATCATTTCCGCTAATTTGCGTTGTGATATATGTCGTTCTCTTCTCAAAACAAAAATTCGCTTTCCTAAAACTTTACTGTCATACATCATCCGTTTCTCCTTTCATTTTTTGATATAGGTATTTATATTTTTAAATAAATAGTTCCCATACTTCAACATCCAACTTATCAGCAATCATATATAGCACTTCTACAGACGGAAATGTTCTTCCACTTTCTACATCGCAAAGATAACTAGAAGACTTATCTATCATTTCTGCCAATTTGCACTGCATGATATGTTTTTCTCTTCTTAAAGCAAAAATACATTTCCCTAAAGATTTATTGTTATATGTATTTATTTTTTCGTCTTTTGTAATTTCTTTTTAAAAAAAACTTGAAATTTCGATATCCAAAGCTTCAGAGATTTTATATATTATCTTTAATGATGGCATTATACGTCCTTTTTCAATACCACATAAATATGGAGGAGCTATGCATATCATTTTAGCTAAAATCTTTTGTTTGATTTTCTTTTGTTTACGAAATAGTATAATATTTTCTCCGATTTCATTTTTTATTTCTTCTCTTTCCATTAGCTTTGTCTCCTTTAATATTTAAATGTATCTAACAAAAAAATATAATCACCATCCAAATGCAAACTTAAAAACCACTTGGAATATATCTCAAAATGGCAAATCTAAAGTGGTCCCATTCTGCGCACAAGTGGATCTCAATTGCGTATTGATGGAATCCTATGCATGAAATAATCATCAATTAGCATAAATTTCACAAAATTTATTTAACCTATTTTGATTTTCTAATACAAATCCGCCTGTATAATTATAATCACCATCGCTATATATTTTTAGACATTGCCCTATATCACCATAATTTGTCTGTATCACGATATATTTATCAGTATTATTAATATTTATAATTTTTCTTTTCATGATATCTTCTAAAATTGATTTAAGGTCGTCTGCTATTTCAACCCCTCTTTCATTAAGATATGAATATACTTTCTTTTTTTGTTTTGACGTTTCGTTTTTCATTTTACTTACTCCTCATAATTAATATTATATAAATCTGGCAAAACGCAAAAGCCAACAAATAAATGCTGGCTTAATAATAAAAGAAGAATGTATAAACAAATACATTGTAATATATAGCAAAAAAGCATTTTATACCATTAGTAAGTTTAAAAACATAAAACATCATATTTATCTTTACTTTCTAAATTTATTACATTACTAATTTGTATTATATTTTTATGCTACAACTAAACTATATTTATTAATGGTTAATCATTAGTTATGTTGACTATATTATACTATAAATACAGTAGATTCGATTTCCCGTTTTAAACAAAAAAAGCTGCAAAAAAATCAATTTTTGAGCTTTTTCTTAATATAATTATGAAAATATTTGTTTCATTTCCCATATAATATGGGAAATGAATTTTACCGTCCTAAACAATTACATGCTGAATATCCGGAACATGCCGAAATGCTTATCTTATGCATTATTTGTTCTTTTGTTATAATGTTGACTTTAGGAGATACCCAAATCAATCTTTTCTTATTTTCCTCATTATTCATTTATACATATCCTCCTCTTTATCATTTTCTATAAATTCATTAGTATATGAATAAAATAATTTATTTATAACTAACATGTATCCCGGATTTATTTTAAAATATATTTTACGGCCAAATTGTCTTGAAATCATAATAATTCCTTCTTCAAATAGTAATGTATCAACTTTTCTGTTCGCTGTTGATGTAGATGTATTTGTCAACCTGCTAAAATCACTGGATGTATATTCACCGCCATTTTTTAATAGTTCAATTATATCAAATTGTATTGGATCTAACAATACTTTTAGAAATGATTTAATTGTTATTTTTTTATGACATTCAACATTTAATGCTTTTTGATATTTATATCCAAATAGATACACACTTTCATTAAAACCATCCGTTTTACCAGTTGAAACATATTGATTTAATAAACATATTGATACATACTGTTTAGAAGCTTCATATTCATCTAGATTAAAAAATCTTTTAAATAAAACTAAACATTCTTTATCTTTAGTTTTTTCTACTACTTTACTAATTTCCAGACTATATTTACAATGCAATTCTAATATGTACTTATATATTATATTTAAATAATTAATCAATACATCTGTAACATAATCAAAATTATATAATAAAAACATTAAATAATATTTAAGTTTATCAGTCAAAAGTTTATTGAAAATTATACTGATTTTTTCACTATTATATTCTAAAATTTCTTTTTTATCATTTCCTGATATATTATCAAAGAAATAATCAATTATCCTTTTTTTTAACATATCCTTATCTTTTAATAACTCAAATAAATAATTAATATCATGTTTATGAAAATTTACATATTCAATCATACAATGTGTTAAAAAAGAAGGGCTTTCATTAAAATAAAAAAAAGGGAAGAGACATTCCGGTATTTCTTGAACACTTAGATTTATTTCTTCATAAAATTTAAAGACATCTTTAATATCATAATTTTTTTTACGAAACATATCGGTAAAAGCTTGTTTTGAAAAATATATAATACCATATTCAATTGTATCGTATATAATACCAATTTTGTCGTTAAATAACATTTTATCACTTCTTCCAACTATAATTACTACATTTTTTAATTTGGCACATATAATATAATTATACAATTCAACTTCATTTCCAATATTATAACATATCTGCTTAATGATTTCTACAAATACTAATAAAAATATTTGGCAGTTAAAATATAGTATAACTTATTATACCGTTTATAGCGGTATAATTCAACATTATTAGATGATATTCCCGGTAATATTGCTTGTTTAAAAAGTGTACTCTATATTTAGAGGAGTGTATAAGTAGTTTATGATTAATGAAGAATTTATAAGAAAACGAATAACAGAATTACGTTTGAGTAAAGGTATATCCGAATATAAAATGAGTATAGATTTAGGACACAGTAAAGGATATGTACAAGGTATATCATCCGGGAGGTCTTTACCGTCAATATCAGAGTTATTATATATATGCGAATATTTTAATATTACTCCATCACAATTTTTTAATAACGAGATTAAATATCCCGAACTAACTCAAAAAGCTATTGATGGATTAATTCAACTTAATGAACAAGATATTTCACTTGTTTTAAATATCATTGATAGAATGACTAATTAAAGTGGTTGTATATAATTATGTTTATATGGTTATATTGATGCACCATTAATCAATCCGTTCTTTTGTTCATTTAAATATTTAAAATAAAAAGGCTGCTGTCCATAATGGGGTTCTTACTCATGTTTGGGTATTTATTATCTGCTGGAATCTGATTTTTCAAGTGCCAAAAGGTATTTGGAAAAACAGAAACCAGCAGTATATCCAAAGATAAGAAAGAACCCATAATGGTTCAGCAGCCTTTTTCGTTGTACTTATTAAGCGCCTTTTTTAAAATAGTCATTTATTCCCAAGCTGTGTCAATAAAAATTACTTTTACTTCTTTTGATTCGACTTCATTGAATAGAATAGGTATATGTGAAGGCATTAACTGTAGGGTTCTTTCTTTGTGTCATCGGATTGAGAGAATCGGAAAGACGCGCATCCTTTCTTCAATAAAAAAAGAGAAGGAGAAAGTCGGAACACCTTCTCCTTCGATTGATTCCGATCATTAATGTTGACTTCTTAATGCTGTTTTTAAAGTATCTAAAGTAAACTTATACTGTTTTTTATTAGCAAGATTAATACATATACACGGATATTTGGGGCTACTTACAGATAATTCAACAAGTTCAAATCTATCGCCGTTAAAATCAAATTCACGTTTATAGTCATCTGGCGACAAACCGTAACGAGAACAAATCTTAATAAAATCTTTTTGTTGAAGATCACCGGCGTCAGTTTTTGTACAAGTTATTTTTACTGTGAAAGTATTTTCACTGTATGAAATACTGCCTGTAGTGATATTAAGAGCATATTTTTCCGCAACTGGGTTTAAAACATTATTTATATCCTCACTAAAAGCTTTAAATTCTTTGGGTGTAAATTTCATTTTATAAATCCTCCTTTATTTGATTATTCTTGAAAGTTCATGATTTAAAATTGTTATATTTTCTCTATATTGATTTAAAAAATCTTTTGATGTATCGTAGAATTGATATTTTAAAAATAATATTCTATTGATTACCGCATCTTCCAAATCATCGCTAATTTTTTGTTTCAGTTTACCAAATTCTTTAGCAAATCTACAATCCAATATAATAAATTCTCTGTCTTCTTGACTTAGACATTTATCCATCCAATCACCAACACAGTGTTGTTGACCTGTAAAATGGTGTTGTTCTTTTGAGACAATGAAATATAAAAATTTATCTTTTTCTGGTCCAGCACTTAATGGATACATACGGTTATGTTTAGCTAAACATAACAGTATTTATGTAAAGCTGAGAATTATGCGAAGCAATTAACTGAAAGTACCATGACATCAGCAAAATTCATTGTTTAACTCAACATAATTTTTTACAATGATTTTGGGCAGGCTTGCCTGCTACATAAATTATTGGAGGAATGTAAATGTTGAATCCATCAATCGTAAAAACTTTGAGGGCCAGAGAACTCATTGACGCACTTATGGCACACATGAAAGAACTTGGCTACCAATCGCACACCATTGTAAGCTATAACTGTTTTTTTCGCAGACTGGTCGATTATTGTGAAGTTCATAACAATGGATACTTCACAACAGAAATGGGACACCAATTCATGTGGGAATGCTGCGGAATGGTCTTGGGCGACGCTGATGCTTCTAAGAAGGCAGAACGTGTTGTTCAAATGACGGCAGATTTTCAAAAACATGGCAGAATATTTTATCGTCCCGGTGTCCATCGAAAGGAATTCTCTAATGCCTACAAACCGCTGTTTGAAGGAGCTTGGGAAAGCTTTCAAAAAACGGGAGTTACGGAAGGCACACTCAGAAGATACCGCCAGTTTTTGTTTCGTTTCGAGTGCTTTTTAAAAGAACGTGGCGTAAAGTGTTTTGATCAGCTCGAATTGTACCATGTAAACGCATATGTTGAATCTTTAACCGGTCTTTCGGGAAATACCGTTCGCACGGCAACCGATAACCTAAAAAGGCTTTTTACATACGCTTGCACCGCAGGGTATCACCATATCAATTATTCTGACGCGCTACCCGCCCCGAGTTACCGTATGCGCCGTCGGCTTCCCGAAACATTCACGACGGATGAGGTGGAGCGAATATTGGAAAACATTGACGGGAACAACCCGTTGGGAAAACGGAATTATGCGATAACCATACTCATTGCCCGCTTGGGTCTTCGTCTAAGTGACGTTCTGCGCTTACGTTTCGATTCTATCGACTGGCAAACCAAGAGCATTTCAATCATCCAGCAAAAAACTGAATCCTTTGGAACTGCCGTTGCCAGAGGACGCAGGTTGGGCCATTATCGACTACCTTAAAAACGGACGACCTGAATCGACATGTGAATGTATATTCATTCGGCACAGCGAACCATATGGTATGCTGAGAGGCGATTTTACCAAGCTGATTTCAGATGCTATTCAAAAAGCCGGCATAAAGCCTTCACCAAATCATTACGTTGGTATGCACAACCTGCGGCATAGTATAGCGACATCCATGTTCAATAAAGGAGTTGAGTTGACAGATCTCTCGCAGATTTTAGGACATACGCACCGCAGGAGCACTGAACGATACATCGGTCTTAATGTCGAAATGCTCAGAGAATGCGCTTTGGAGGTGCTCGCATGATGGAACAAATACAGTTTAATGGACCATTTGCTCCGATGTGCGAATTATTTGTAAAGCAAAGACACATCGCAGGCGCCCTGTACGAGTCCAGAGCCAAGGTACTCCGACATTTTGATAATTTCTGTAAAGATTTCGATGTGGAGAACTATGCACTCACGGAAGAAATTATTCTTGCGTATTCCGTCAAACGACCAAATGAAGCCGATAACACCAGGGCGGAAAGATTATCCACGGTTCGTTCATTCGCCCATTTTTTGGCTGGACAGGGTTATCCATCTTATGTCTCCCTGGAAATACCAAAAAGAACTTCCCAGCATATTCCGTATATTTTTACTAAAGAAGATCTGAAGCGTTTTTTTGAGCGTGTCGATAACATTACACCCGTAAAGACCTCAAACGCACATTTGGTTTTTCCGACGCTTTTCCGAACTCTTTACTGTTGCGGCTTCCGTATATCCGAAGCGCTTTCGCTGTTAAAAAGTGACGTTGATGTTGAAAACGCTCTCATCCACGTCAGGTACGGAAAAAACAACCGTGAACGCATTGTTCCTGTCTCTTCTTCCTTGCTTGCGGATCTTCGCTGTTTCCTCTCAATGGCGCACTCACAAACCGAAGACGATACACCGCTTTTCTACACAAGGGATCAAACAAAATACGCCGCATCTACGATTGCCGACCGGTTCCGGCATCTTTTATGGGATATTGGCATTCCGTATCGTGGTAAGTTGGCACTACCAAGATTACACGATGTTCGTCATACGTTTATTTGTCACAATATACAACGATGGGCCGAGCAAGGAATTCCGATTCACACTAAGCTTCCCACATTATCCAAATATGTTGGTCACGAAACCGTAAGCTCGACACAATGGTATCTCCGCCCAACCGCCGAAGCATATCCGCATATACGGGAAATTTGCGAACGAGAGTTAGCTGGGTTGTACGCGGCCATTCTTACTTTCGAGGAGGTTGACCGTGATGAATAAACCCAAATCAACTGTTTTTGCCCATGCGCTGTCGGATTTTTTGCTGCGGTATCTACCTGAGCAAAAAGGTCTTAGCGAAAATACAGTTAAATCCTATGCCGATGCGTTCACATTGTTTTTAAATTTTTGCGAATCCGAACTTAGCATCCGGCGTGAAAAACTGGATATCCAAGACATTGACATCGACTTGACGGAACGTTTCTTCAAATGGCTGCATGACGTTCGGCATAATTCGGATCGGTCGGTGAACCAGCGTAGTGCTGCTTTAAATTCTTTTTTCAAGTATTTACAGTATAAAAACCCCGGATACGTGACATTGTTTCAGCGAATCGCTTCCATTCCACGCAAAACTGTTCGGCAACAACACATACAGCATTCATCTTTGGAAGCAGTTGAGGTGCTTATGGAGAAACCCGCTTTGAACACAAAAGCTGGCAGACGTGATTTTGCCATCATAAGTTTGATGTATGAGTCCGCTGCCAGAATTTCTGAAATTGCGGATTTATGCGTAGGCGATATTCGATTTGAACGTCGCGGCGCAACGGTACGATTGTGTGGAAAGGGCAAGAAAACAAGGATAGTTCCCTTGATTAACGATGTTGCAGAATTTTTGAGACGCTATTTGTCAGACGAAGCGCAACATCGGCCATGTTTACAGAATGAACCTCTGTTTTGCAACAGAACCGGTGAAAAACTGAGTAAGGGGCATCTCGTACATCTTTAACAAATACGTCGCTCAAGCGCGTTTGAATGCGCCGGATCTTTTTCCTAAAAGGGTTTTTCCCCATATCCTGCGCCACAGTCGCTCAATGCATTGGCTGGAGGCAGGCGTAGATCTGCAATACATCAAAGATTTATTGGGGCATTCCGAAATTTCCACAACTGAGGTTTACGCAAGGTTGAGTACGGAAATGAAGCGCAAAATTTTAGAAGAAGTTCATCCTCCAAAAACGAATACTTCTTCACCGTCATGGACCGATGACAGAAATTTAATGGAATGGTTGCAAAGCTTCGCTGTAAACTGACGTCCTATCGTTAGCCAGTAGATTATGTGAAGCCAAATGCAATAAAATCCTTGTAGTTACGTGGGATTTGCTCGCGGCTTCGCATAATCTTGGGCTTTACATAAATACGGCAAGTTCTCGGTTTTACTGTATGTACACTGCATTTGCCGGATTTTAAAAACGTACAGACATCCATATGCGGTTTTGTTTTTAAAACTAAAATAGGAAAACCTTTATCAAGCATTTTGACTTCTGTATATTGCAACATGACTTTACTGACATCCTGCTTTAGATAACACGCAAGACGAAACAGATCCAAACTTTCAATCATGACTGCATCCTTGACATTACGACAGCATTCTCCGCAGGTTATACATTCAAATTGAAATTCCATATCAGGCTTAACAACCAAATATTCGCATTTACTCATAATTGACTCCATTCCGCGCCGCTTCGCTCGCGGCACAAATATTTTATGAAAGCAGTCGTCTGCTCTCAAATGTGATATAATCTTTGTTGAACAGCAGTATACTACAGAGCACGAGGAGGAGAGTGGTGTTAAACCATCTTAAACCCGCATAATTATATGTGCCGTTGCCTTATTCAAGCACAAATAATTGGGACATAGAGCCCGTACACTTATCTTTGTATAAACAAAGTCAAATGTTTTAGCTTAGGCAACAGTCAATGCTGCTGTTCACTATTTCTTTCAGAAGGGAGTGTTTTCTTTGAAAATTATCTATCCCATCTGCTGTGGCGTTGATGTCCACAAAAAAACCATTGTTGCGACTATCGCTACCACAGATATCAATAACATTACACACTAAACTACTGAATCATTTTCCACTTTAAACTCTGATCTGCTTCGATTTCGTGATTGGCTTCTGGCAAATCATTGTTACCATGTTTGTATGGAATCTACCGGCAAGTATTGGATTCCTGTCTTCAATATTCTTGAAGAGCATGTTCACGTTATTCTTACACACCCAAAGTATGTAAAGGCAATTAAAGGAAAGAAAACCGACAAGAAGGATTCTAAATGGATCGCAGACATATTCAAATTTGATATGGTAAGATCCTCTTTTATTCCACCCAAAGAGTTCCGGGCTTTACGCGAATTGTCCAGATATAGATACAAGTTGGTTAATATGCGTTCTTCTGAAAAGAACAGATATCAAAACTCCCTGAGTATATCAAATATTGCCCTTGCAAATATTCTTACAGATCCGTTTGGAAAAACTTCTATGGGCATTATGCAGTACATATTGTCTTCTGATGTTTTTACTGAAGATTATTGCAAAACTTTGATTAAAAAATCTGCCAAAAAGAAGACACAGCTTATTCTGGATTCTGTCCGAGGCTGTAACATTGAGCCTGACCAACGTATCAAAATGAACGAATCTAACGCACACATAGAATATCTTGACCAAATGATTTTAAAACTCGAATCAGAACTTTTCGTCAGGATTAAACCTCACTATCCCATGATTTTGAATCTGGCTCAACTATCCCCGGTGTATCTGAACTTTCTGCTTCTCTCATTATTTCGGAAATCGGTATTGACATGTCTGTTTTTGAATCGTCCAAACACCTTGTTTCCTGGGCAGGACTTTCTCCTGCCAACAATGAAAGTGCCGGTAAGAAGAAATCTGTTCGTATTTCCAAAGCTGGCCAATTCTTGAAACCCTTGCTTGTTCAATGTGCCCTTGCAGCTATCAACGATAAAAAGAATCCTTATTTTGCGATTAAGTATCAGAAGCTCAAAAAACGGCGTGGCCAAAAAAAGGCCATTATCGCTATTGCGCGTATGATACTTACTTGTATTTATCATATGATAGATACCGGTGAAGTTTTCAATCCCTCAGATTATGAAGAAATGAAGTCACCAAAACCAAAGAAGCAGTTATTTTCAGAAGAATCCGCTATTGCGTTTCTTGCCGCGCAAGGTTATGATACTTCAAACTTATTAAAAGTAGTTGTAGTGTAATGTTATTTAATTTTATAGGTTCATTCAGCCTTTTATCATAGGCTTATTTTGTAATACTTTCTTTTCTTGTTTTATGAGCTATTTTCTTTCACACTTATCTCCTCTCAAAAAGAACAGGAGAGGGCAAAAAACCCTCTCTTGTAAAATGTGTTATAGTTTCAGTAAAAAAGGAACTAACCGTAATTATTCATTTACTTTATTGTTTAACTTATATTTTTCGTTGAAAAATAAGTATCCGTTAGGATTTAAAGCCATTAATTTTTCCTTGCTAAATTCAAATATCGGGAAAATTGCATAACCACTCGGTATAGTTAAACCTGTATCTTTTCCGAGTTTATTTTTCAGTAAAAAGGTAAATAGACACCCGTCATTGGAATAATCTCTTATTGCTGCATAATACTGCGGTAGTTTGATATCAAAATAGGCTGTTATGTCGCAATACGGTTCTCCATCTTTTGCACTTATTAAACCTACATACAAACTTGGACGTACTTGATAACAGCTTACCTTTAATTTAACAGGGAAGCCTTGATAAAATAAAATATCATCCATATAGATTTTTCCTCTTTCTTTAATTAATCCAGTTTACACCGACATACCATTTGTCATTACTCATGATATCCAGACATCGGTATAACATCTCTTTGTCAAAAAATCCAAAATGGCAGTTTTCGATATGAATACCAAGAAGTGTTGCCAGTTTGCCGTAGGCTTGTGTACGATTGACCCACTTGTTATTAATCCAAACCGGATCAAATAACTTGTGACACTCTCTTTTCAGATCACGCAGTTCTTTATCGGCAAGCCTGCCAAATGGAATTTTGGTTCCTTCATGTACACCAACATATGCATCGCAGGATGTGCACTTATAGCATTTGCCGCTTCCGTATTTTTTTCCATATATTTCAGCGTTGGAAGCAAACACCACAGGTGATCCACAATAATTGCATACTTTTGGAATCGGGTAAGATTGGATACATCTTTTCACGCTACTGATTCCTCCTTAACAAGTCTGATTTTGTGATATCCATTACTTCTTTTTTCAAATTCATAAGTATAATCTTTCATTGTAAATTTTCCTTTCGTCTTGAATACTTCTTTATTACGCTACATTTTCCATGAGGTCTTCTAGCAGGACGTCAATCAAGAGCTTCCCTTTCAGTTCCCCGGTACGGATAATTACCCCATCATTTCGTAACTGTTTGTACGAATGGAGACGCAAGGTGCGGCTTTCTTCAGCTAGTTCCCGATCTTCTTTAGTAAGTCGTTTGGAAATAATATTTTGCCATTTGGACAGAAATTTTTTTGCATCTTCGATATCCGGCTCTTGACGATCAAACATAGTCCGCTTTTGCCGTATTGTTCCATTTGGTTCGATTTCCAGCGTATAATAAGATTTATCAACGTCGGATGTTCGCCGGAGAAAAAGTACATAGGTTTCCCGGCGTTCGATTCTCTCCCAATAACGGTCGCTGTTGGCAATACAGTGGCTCAGATTCCTGCCCTCCAGAAGAATTTCCTCAATGCAAGTCGGTACTATAATGGTGTAGTCTTTGTCAGCATACTCATATTTTTCTTTAATGGCTCCGTAAATTTCATGTACATGGGGGTATCTTTCCAAAATCTCACCTGCTTGAATAGCGAGTTCTTTTTCATGGCAGCGTTTCACCAGTTCATCGTGACGTTGGAACAATTTATTTACCCGAAAAATAATTTCATCGTAAGTATCCATTTTCAGTCGTTTTGCCATCGAAAGGTAATCAGCCCATTTGGTTAAAACATCCTTGCTGGAGCATTTATAAACCGACATTTGACGCCGTATGTAGTTGTATATCTGAACTACACTCATTCTGTTCTGGATAAACTGGATATCGTTAGTCTTGATCCGCTCAGTACAAAACCAAGCAATAACATTGTCCTGAATCATTTTGCCGGTTGCTTTTTCGAATTTCAACCAATTTAAAAATTGAAAACCGCCGTTATTCTGACGGAGCCGTTTTAATTCCTGTGTATTAAGACCCAGTATTTTTGTGAGACTGTTTGCTTTGATATTGAGAACATTCTCACGGAAGTTATAGTAGCTGGACATACACTCATTTACCAGAGCCGGTAATTTTGCTTTCGCAAGTTTTTCCAGCTGCGGTACCACCTTTAATACAGCAAGATATTTCTCCGGGTCGATGATTACGTTACTGTTAAGCATTTCTATCAAACCGGTTCGACTTAATTCTTCTTGGGCAAGGTGGGGCAGGGTTTTTCCATAAACTTTGCCTTCTTCTTTTCCCAACCAATTAGGGCTGCATAAATCAGTTGGTATCCATCGTAATTCATGACGCTTATAATCACCCCAATAATATGTTCTTAAAGCATTCCCGTTCTCGTTGAAGATCGCGCGTCGAATTTCCCAATTTACGCATTCAAATTTTGTATATTCCCCCTTTGGGTATTTACGATAACCGTAAAACTGCCGGATAACGAAACCATCATTGCACCGTTGTATCAAATACATGGAATTCCGCTCAGTCAATACTGTACCGGCTTTCCTGACCGATTTAAATGTGATTTTATGTCGGCAGCGGGAGCAGTATCCTTGTTTATTATGATGCGGCTGCTTGATAGGTACATCTCTTTCACAGTAAGTACAATAACCGGTATCAGTTCCTTTCCTGCTATATTGATAAAAAATATAGTTTTCCAAAATCCCAACTTTACCAACCCAACATTCCCAATCTTTCGGCAATACTGGGATCTGTGCGAGATCTATATCCCATTTATCCGTTTCTCTTTTGTAGCGTCTTTTCAGTTCCTCTGCTCGAATGTGCAGTTGATATTGAAGTAAGCCTTCATAACCGCCATGCTGTCCGCCTAAATATTTTTTAATAGCGTCATAGCCAGCTTGATTTATCCACTTCCGTTCCGAAGCCCTAACGTAATTGGGCCAGGGAAGCATATCCAATTTGGAGGTTAACCACTTGTCATGTAGCCGGTCAAAAGTAATAAACTGCCCACTTTCATGTGAAACGAACAACTCATATATCGGATTGCGGCCGCCTGCGCGCATATGCTCTGCTAAGAAGAATGCCACTTTGAGAATATCGTTTTGTATATGGTAACGCATATATAATCCATGTTTGTATATAACCCGTTCCCAGTAGCCATTACAATAATGATCTTTTTGACGCTGTGGCGAGTCATCGGCAGCCATCTTCATCATTTTTTTTGTAGCCATCAAAGAACGCATCTTTGCTAATTCTTGCTTTTTCATATTTAACCCTCCTGCCTTTCTGTCAAATCTACACCATACCAAACACCGGGCAAAATCTTTAGTCCATCAATTTGTGACAATGCTACCTGGGTAATTGTCTGATTGACCGAATCTTCTTTGGCAAATGCTAAAATATCACCTAACATTCCCTGCGCTATCGGATCGATCCCGCGGACAACAGCATACCCGTTTACCGCTTTAGCGCGGTCTTTTGTAACATGAGAAGAGCATTTCAAAAACGGGTGGTCGGCTATATACGCCAAACCATGCAAAAAAAATTCTTCCCGGGTCAATTTTTTGATAATAATAAGCTCGGTGCAGGCAATTTTTGTATCACTACCATCTTCATCTATATCACCACGGGCGTCCACAAGATAATATTCCGATTGATCCATATTAGAATAATAGGACAGGCAATCCAAAGGATTTTCCGCGCAGTGAAAACCATCTGCTCGGCAATTTGCTTTTTCAGTTACATTTAGTCCCATCACAAATTGATAACCACGGCACACCATACCCGGTTCAAATGCTTTATATGCAATCATGCATCATACCTCCCTTTATGAAATACCATATAAATTGTAAACATACTTTTGTTTTTCATCCTACTTTTTCCTCCAGCATTGTATCACCAAGAGACATTTCTATAAGGGAGAGCTGTCCGATATCAACAGGTTTTTTCTTTTCCTTTGCTTTTTCTTCAGTTTTGGCAACGGGCTTTTTATCAACATTCTTTTTTTGCTTAGATGAAAAATTACTGTAATAAGGTTTCGGGACAAATTCTTCGTCCTTGTCCTTATCCTCTTCAGCTTCCATATTATTGAAATATTCTTCAGCCCACTGGTAACAAAGGTCATCGGGGACATCACCGCCCATATTAAAACCTGATGGCGTTTCGCCGTTATCTTCCATTTCCTGCTTGACAAACTCCAACGCATGACGTGTGATATATTTGAAACAATTAATCATATTTTTACGCGGATGCATGGTTTTTCGTGCAAACTCCGTATTTCCTATACATTTCGTCTGGATATACTCTGATACGCAGTCTTTCATGTTACGACGCGTTAAACGTTCAGTTTGAGTACCAATTTTTTTAAGGGATGTTGACATTGCCATACTGTCTGTCATTGCGTGTACATCCTGCATAACTTTCAGTTCGGTATATTTTTTTTCTTGCTGTTTCTTTTCCCACTCAGCTTTTCGCTTTGCTTCCGATTCTTCATGTACTTTCCGATTCTGATCCTCAGATGGCTTTTCAACGGAAGTTTCTTCTTTTATATCAATTTCTCCCCTCTTCCGGCTCTATAGGGGAAAGTTCGGCAGATTTTTCAGGAACATCGCCTATTTCAGCACCTCCTGTTTTAAAAATCTTAGCAAATTCGTCAATAATTTCTGGTTTATGAACTTTAGACATATTAATTTCTGAAATAACATCCATAATAAAAAATCTCCTTTCTGTTCTAGGTTATGACTTATGATCTTACTAAAAAATATGAACCGTCATAATTTCCGTATATCCAATTTTAGTCCTTTCACCTGAAAAATAATGTGTTTCGTCCTGTTCCATTTCAAGTTCTGCATTAAGAATTGCATTTGCTTCTTCTTTATCAAATTCTTTTTCCACAACGTTCCTAAACGCTGAAAAAGATTCGTACTCCTTATATCCGCTGTATTTCTTAAATCTGATTTCTACTATTTTGTTTTTTTCTTTAATCAGCTCATTTAATTCGTTTGCCGCTTTTACCATTTTAAATATTTGCCTAATTTTCATAGGTTACATTGCCTCCATTCTTGTTATTATTTATTTATAATCTTGTATAAAACCAATGATTTTCCTTAAAAAATCAACCTCCCCTCCTTCTAACATCTTCGTCTAAAAAAAAGACCCGGTATAGGATAATTCCCAAACCGGATCACTTGATTATGCCACAGTTTTTACGATTATAGATTCATCGGTTTTGCCAGTATCGGTGAAAAATTCACCGGTACGAAACTATCTGAATCACGAAAATAATACTGCCGTTTATCATCGTCATAAAGTTCAACTACATCTGATGGTGCAACATACCTACCAGAATAGTCTTTTGGAACATTGTCGTTATACTTATCAAAAATCAGTTTTAGGATTTCTTTATCCGATAATGATATACTGCATAGTATATCGCCGTCATATATCATACGGTATTCAGAAGCAGGCGGTTGTTCATAACCGGCTTTGTACATAGCTTTGATTCCTCGGAAAGCAAACTTGATTACTTGACCTTCAGAAAAATCCAGTTGATAAATACGAAACCTCTGACGGTTTTGTTGCGACAAAAGGACTTTTTCAAGCTCTTCATAACTGCCATTTTTAAGTAGATTACCATAATCATCATCAGTAAGACCGAGATAATCATGTAAATCTTGTCCATTTTCCGGTGAGTTATGCCACTCTTCAATGCAATTATCAATTTCATCAATACCACACAATCCGGATATAAAGCGTTCTTTGAAATTCTCTTTGTATACCCCTTTTACTTTTTCTTCTTTCTTTTTGAGAGCTAACTGCCAGTTATCAACTCCTTTATAATTAGGATTCCATGTAAGTCGTTTTGATTCCATTCCATAATCACGAGCCATGCTGTAAATTGCAGATGCACCCTTGATTACCATTTCATTCGCGTATTTGTCCATGTCATGCGCTTCTATGACAAGCTTTGAACCGTGCTGCGCAAGCCACGCAAATATAGGTTCAAGCTGACTGACATTGTTTGCACCGGCAATACATATAAATGTGCGGTTCATTAAAAAGTGCGCCACATCGCCTTTGAGCGCACCTTCTGTTACATAAACCGTCCTTGCGAGAGAATTACCGGCAAAATGTACCGGGCTGCCCGACGTTACACCTAAATGTTGATTTGACGAGGAAAGCCAGATGTATTTTGTACCTTCTTTGTCCGGATCATCATTCTTGTCCTTGATAGGTACATCAAGGCGGATTTGTAACCCGCGTACCAGTCTGTCAATACCTCGTATGGGAATGATAAGACCCGCTGTTCTTTTATAAAATTTGGCCGTCCATTTACCATAT
>JALQSN010000871.1:0-19099 GCA_023690525.1 Holotrichia oblita
TAATCGGAATCTGTTGATGAACACCCTGAAAGAATAACTAAAATCATAATAGATATTGAACACAATTTTAAAATATTTTTTAAAAGTTTCATAATAACCTCCCTTAATAGTTTTCTGTTGTTTTTATGATTTTATCATTTCTAAGCGGAATAATAAAGATAATTATAAAATAATTCCGCCTAAATCATGCCCAATCCCATTAAATTTTTTATATTCATGCGAAATATTCAACGAATCCAAATATAGATGCATAATTTCATTATCGCAAAACAATATGTCATCCGTTCCGATATGCATTTTTATATTTAACTTACCTCGTATTTTGTCCGCATTTTGCCTTACTATATATAAAATATTAGTTTTTTCTAAATCTCTCTTTTCACTCATCATCTTCTCATACAATTCAACAGCTTTTTCGGGCTTTTCACCCACACCGTTATAATCCTTATGATAAAAATGATGATATGTACCCGCGTAAGCAATTACTTGTGCAAACAATTCGGGATACTTAACAGAACAATAAAAAGCCATACCGCCGCCCATTGAAAAACCGGAAACCGACCTATTTTCACGGGCTGCGTCAAGTTTATATTCTTCTTCTATAAACGGTATAAATTCGTTTATTATCATTTTTTCTACAGGAAGATTTTCTTTTTCTTCAATTACCGGTGAGCTGTTGGGAAAAACAACAATAGATTGTTTAAATAAACTATTTTTTTCTATTATCCATATATCAGTTGATTCATTACACGTCCATCCATGAAAATGGTAATCAACCGTGTATTTTTTACCACTTTCATAATCCATCGGAAAATAAATATTATAACCAATCTCGTGATTGTACAACTTACTGTAAAATGATTTATGAATAACATTTTGAGGTGATTTTATTGGTGGATTTATATAATTCATTTTTTCTCCATTTTCGGTTATTATTATTTTTATTTTAATAGACATAACAAATTAAATCCAATAATTACAAAAAAAACAGAGCTATTTCAAATTATAATTTGAAACAGCTCTGTTTGTCAAAATAATTTCATTTATTAATCCGCTTTAGTAAAATCGCGTGTAGCAGATATTTCCTGCATTCCCGCTAACGCCTCCGGATTTACCCATGTTAATGTACGCCTATCAAAGAATCCTCCGCCATCTAACATTTCTATATCGGTTAGCTGAGCATCCCATAATACAGGACACATACCACGCTCGTATATTCCGCGTGATACTTCCAAAGTCCAAAGATCGGAATATTGCTTTTCCTTCAATGCACAAACGGCGTATTCTCCAATAATAACAGGAATACCTTTATCAACGTAATTATCCTTCATTAAATCCAGTTCTTTGTTAAGTTCGTTAAAATCTGCCTCGGTTCCCCATTCCCACCGGGCTTTACCCCATGATTCGTCTTTATTCAATCCAACAAACGTCCATGGTGTGTAGTAGTGTACAGATACTGCGCAGCGTCCAACAGGGTCGTCAGGCATTTTAGTAAGACCGTTGTTTGCATGACCTATGTTTGTATAGTAAGTTGATATTAAAAGATGACGCACAGAATTATTGCCGCCCGATTCACGAACCAAGTCAACAAATCTTTGATTAATTCTATTTATAAGGTCAAATGCTTTTTCCTTCTCCTCCTGTGTTCCGCCATACTGATCCCATATTTTATCGAATCCGGGTTCGTTCATTGATTCAAACATCAGATAATCATTGTAATCCTTAAATCTTTCGCTAATTTGCGACCAAATAGCTTCAAATTTTTTAAATCCCTCTGCTTCATCAACAGGGAACAATTCTCCGATAAATCCATCGTGATGAATATTAACGATAGCGTACATACCGTTACCAATTACCCAATCCACAATTTGTTGTACACGGTTCATTAAATCAGGGTGAATAACATAATTATCTTGCATCATATTAGACCAAGTTACCGGAATACGTATTGTACGAAAACCTGCATCCGCATATGCCTTAATCATATCTTCGGTAATCACCGGACTGCCCCAAGCTGTTTCATAATTTTTTATTTCACTGGAGTTAATCCAGTCACCAGTAGCATCCAATGTATTTCCGATATTTATGCCAAATCCCATATCATATACTAACTCCTGCGTTGTAATATCACGCATTACGTTATTTAAATTTTTAACATATGTTTCGGATTTTTCAGTTGCATCTGATGTTTCAGATATTTCGGGTGTTTCAAGTGAATCAGGTGTTTCAAGCGCTTCAGGTTTTTCAGAAGTTTCAGATATTTCCGGTGTTTCAATACTTCCAGCGGCCTGTTCTAATCCGGAATTGCTTCCGTTTTCATTTTTAATATTATTATCCTGGCTTGAACACGATGTCAAAAATATAATATTTAACATAACAACGGTCATTATCAGACATATTATTTTTTTCATTTTAACATCCCCTTCAGTGTTTATCAAAACTCCGAAATTTAAACCTCTACTTCTTCCGGAACTTCCTCGGTTGAGTTAATGTCAATTTTTCTGTAAAACTGCATACCTGTACCCGCTGGGATAAGCTTACCTATTATAACATTTTCCTTAAGCCCAATTAACGGGTCAACCTTACCTTTTATAGACGCTTCGGTAAGAACTCTTGTCGTTTCTTGGAATGAAGCGGCTGAAAGGAAAGAATCTGTTGCAAGAGAAGCCTTTGTTATACCAAGCAAAACTCTCTGCCCCGTAGACGGCTCGTATCCTCTAAGCTCCGCTTGTTTATTAACTTCCTCAAACTCAAGCCAGTCTACAAGGCTTCCGGCAAGAAATCAGTATCACCGTTTTCTTCAATCTTAGTACGCTTAAGCATCTGCCTAACAATAACCTCAATGTGCTTGTCGTTGATATCAACACCTTGAAGCCTGTAAACCCGCTGAACTTCTTTTGAGCATATAATCCTGTACGCCCCTGATACCTTTAATTTTTAAAATATCATGAGGGTACACGCTGCCTTCTGTCAACTCATCGCCGGCTTCAATCACATCTCCGGTATAAACCTTTATTCTTGACCCGTAAGGGATAAGATAATCTTTAAATTCGCCTGTTTCTAAATTTTCAACAACAACTTCGCGTTTTTTCTTTGTATCATTAACAGTTACTCTGCCCGCAAATTCAGATATAATAGCAAGTCCTTTAGGCTTACGTGCTTCAAAAATTCCTCAACACGCGGAAGACCTTGAGTAATATCTTCATTACTGGCGATACCGCCGGTATGGAAAGTTCTCATTGTAAGCTGTGTACCCGGTTCGCCGATTGACTGCGCGGCGATAATCCCAACAGATTCGCCTATCCTAACTATCCTGCCTGACGCCATATTTGCGCCGTAGCATTTAGAACAAAGACCAATTCTTGAACGGCAAGTTAATATTGTTCTGATATAAACCTTTTTAATACCCGATTTTTCAATTTCTTCCGCTTGGTCTGGAGTAATCATTGTATCAGCTCTAACAATTAAAGCTCCCGTTTCCGGATGATAAATATCTTCGATTGACCAGCGTCCCCTTATTCTGTCTTGCAGCGGCTCAATAACCTCGTTGCCGTCCATAAACGCTTGAACCCACATACCGGGTTTTGCTTCTTCATCTTTAATACAATCCCATTCTCTAACAATTATATCTTGTGAAACGTCAACAAGCCTTCTTGTTAAGATAACCGGAGTCCGCTGTACGAAGCGCAGTGTCCGAAAACCTTTTCTTGCGCCGTGAGCTGAAATAAAATATTCCAAAACGGATAATCCTTCACGGAAATTTGATTTAATCGGAACTTCGATTATACCGCCGGTGGGGCTTGCCATAAGCCCGCGCATACCGGCAAGCTGTTTAATCTGGTTACTGGAACCACGCGCGCCGGAGTCCGCCATCATGAAAATATTGTTATATTGGTCAAGACCATCCATAAGCTCCTTGGCAATATTGTCGTTAGCCTCGTTCCATATGGTGATAACTTTTATATGTCGTTCTTCGTCAGTCATAAGACCGCGTCTAAACATACGGTTAATTTTATCAACTTCGCTTTCCGCTTTGTCAATAATTTCATGTTTTTTTCCGGTATTTCCATATCGGAAACAGAAACTGTAAGCGCGCCTTTTGTGGAAAACTTAAATCCTAAATCTTTTATTTTATCAAGAACAGAAGCTGTGTTTGTAGAACCGTATTTATTAATACATCGGTTAATAATTTTACTTAACGCTTTTCTGTCAGTTAAGAAATCAATTTCGTAATAAAAAGCGTTATCGGCTTTGCTCCTGTCCACAAAACCAATATCCTGCGGTATCGCTTCATTAAAAATAATACGTCCGACAGTGCTTTCAACTAATTTTGATTGTTTAACTCCGTTAATTACAAGAGTTCTTTTTACTTTTATTTTTGCGTGAAGGCTTATTACCTGATTATCATAAGCGAGTATCGCTTCATGCTCATCTTTAAAAACCTTACCTTCACCTTTTTCGCCGTCTTTATCAAGAGTTAAATAATAAATACCTAAAACCATATCCTGCGTTGGTACGGTAACAGGCGCGCCGTCCGAAGGTTTTAACAGGTTATTTGGTGCAAGTAGCAAAAACCGGCATTCAGCCTGCGCTTCAACGGAAAGCGGAACGTGAACAGCCATCTGGTCGCCGTCAAAGTCGGCGTTATATGCGGTACAAACAACGGATGAAGCTTTAACGCCTTACCTTCAACCAAAACCGGCTCAAACGCTTGAATACCAAGCCTGTGCAAAGTAGGAGCGCGGTTAAGCATAACGGGATGTTCCTTTATTACTTCCTCCAAAAACGTCCCAAACTCCGGTTTTGAAGCCGTTCAACCATTCTCTTAGCTGATTTTATATTATGCGCCATACCTTCCTCAACAAGCTTTTTCATAACAAAAGGCTTAAACAGCTCAATTGCCATTTCTTTAGGAAGTCCGCATTGATAAATTTTTAAATTCGGGCCTACGACTATAACGGAACGTCCTGAATAGTCAACGCGTTTGCCAAGAAGATTCTGGCGGAAACGCCCTTGTTTTCCTTTAATAAATCGGAAAGAGATTTTAACGGACGGTTGCCGGCCCCTGTTACCGGACTGCCTCGTCTGCCGTTATCAATAAGCGCGTCAACAGCTTCTTGAAGCATTCTTTTTTCATTTCTTACAATAATATCCGGCGCGCCAAGGTCTAATAATCTTTTAAGTCTGTTATTTCTGTTAATAACTCTTCTGTAAAGGTCATTTAAATCACTTGTTGCAAAACGTCCGCCGTCAAGCTGAACCATAGGCCTAAATCCGGCGGTATAACTGGAATTGCATCTAAAATCATCCATTCGGGCCTGTTACCCGAGAGTCTGAAAGATTCAATAACCTCAAGCTTTTTAATAAGTCTTCTTCTTTTTTGGCCGCGCTTTAAACCGTAATCTTTTATTGCTGCTTTAAGCTCTATCGATTCTTTTTCAATATCAATAGCTTCTAGCAGTTCTTTTATAGCTTCCGCACCCATTCCCGCACGAAAACTTTTTTCACCGTATTTATCACATGCTTCACGGTATTCTTTTTCAGATCATAATTGCTTAACTGAAGTCCCTGTGTCGCCGGGTCAAAAACAATATAAGAAGCAAAATATAAAATTTTTTCAAGTGCGCGCGGAGACATAGCTAAAATTAAACCCATCCGGCTCGGAATTCCCCTAAAATACCAAATATGAGAAACCGGCGCAGCAAGTTCAATATGCCCCATTCGTTCGCGCCTAACTTTTTGATTTTGTGACTTCAACGCCGCATCGGTCACAAACAACGCCTTTATAACGGATACGTTTATATTTACCGCAATGACATTCCCAATCCTTATCAGGGCCGAAAATTCTTTCGCAAAACAAACCGTCGCGTTCAGGTTTTAAAGTTCTGTAATTTATTGTTTCCGGTTTTTTTACCTCACCGCGCGACCATTCACGGATTTTTTTCGGGAGACGCCAAACCAATTTTTATTGAATCAAAAGCAATTGCCTGTTCGTTTTGTTGTTGCTGCATAGATTTTCCCTCCATTTTTATCTATCTTCATAAAAATTAATTCTTTGCCATGTCATCATCAACGATTGGATAGGATTAAGAATATCTTGATCAATTTCTTTTTATTTCAAATCAAAAGCTATCTAAACTTATCTAATAAAAATATATCAAGATCATCTTTGTCGTCGAGAGCTTCATCAAACAGGTCTTCATCGAGTATTTCAAATTCATCTTCTTCAATATCAATGATATCCTCGTCCTCCTCGTCCTCAAACAAATCTTCGTCAATGATATCTACATCAACAAAACCCATATCCGGTTCTATCGGCTCATCGCCTTCTATATTGACATTTAAATCGTCTATTTCTTCAATATTTTCTTTTATTTCAATTTCATTGGAATTTTCCATAACCTTAACATCAAGCCCAAGAGCTTGCAATTCTTTTAAAAGAACCTTAAAGGATTCAGGAACACCCGGTTCAGGGATATTTTCTCCCTTAACAATGGCTTCGTAGGTTTTAACGCGTCCGACGATATCGTCACTTTTAACAGTTAAAATTTCTTGTAAAGTATAGGATGCGCCGTAAGCCTCAAGCGCCCAAACCTCCATTTCGCCGAAACGCTGTCCGCCGAACTGCGCTTTGCCGCCAAGAGGCTGCTGGGTAACAAGCGAATACGGCCCTGTTGAACGTGCGTGAATCTTATCGTCAACAAGATGGTGCAGCTTCAGATAATGCATATATCCGACAGTAACCGGATTATCAAAATATTCGCCCGCTCCTGCCGTCACGCAATTGTATTTTTCCGTTACGGGTTATAGGAACGCCTTTCCATTCATTTTCTGTTCCTTTATTTTTCTTCAAGGGATTCAAAAATATCATCATCTAAGAATATCTTTCCATTTTTTTCAAAATCTTCCCACTTCCATATTTACATAATCATTTGCCAGCTCCAGCGTATCCATAATATCTATTTCATTTGCGCCGTCAAAAACAGGAGTTGCGATTTTCCAATTTAAAACCTTAGACGCAAGACCCAAGTGAACCTCAAGAACCTGCCCGATATTCATACGTGACGGAACGCCAAGAGGGTTAAGCACAATATCAAGCGGCCTTCCGTTCGGTAAAAACGGCATATCTTCAACAGGTAAAACACGGGAAATAACGCCCTTGTTTCCATGCCGGCCCGCCATTTTATCACCAACGGATATTTTTCTTTTTTGGCGATATATACCCGCACAAGCTGATTAACACCCGGCGGCAGCTCATCTCCGTTTTCTCTTGTAAATATTTTAACATCGACAATAATTCCACTTTCGCCATGCGGAACTTTAAGCGATGTATCTCTTACTTCTCTTGCCTTTTCTCCGAAAATTGCACGGAGAAGCCGTTCTTCGGCTGTTAGCTCCGTTTCACCCTTCGGCGTAACCTTTCCTACTAATATATCGTTTGGGCGAAACCTCCGCACCAATGCGGATTATTCCTTGTTCATTTAAATCTCTTAACGCCTCGTCGCCGACATTCGGAACGTCTCTTGTTATTTCTTCAGCGCCAAGCTTTGTATCTCTTGCTTCAGCTTCATATTCCTCTATATGGATGGATGTATAAACATCGTCTTCAACAAATTTTTCACTTAATAAAATAGCGTCTTCATAATTATAGCCTTCCCATGTCATAAATCCGATTAAAACATTTTTCCCAAGCGCAAGCTCCCATTTTGAAGTTGAGGGCCGTCGGCAATAATACATCGCCGGCTTTAATCTCCTGCCCTTTTTCCACAACGGGGCGTTGATTTATACATGTTCCCTGATTACTGCGTAAAAATTTAATAATTTATATGTCATTTTCTGCCGTCTTTATTTTAACAAGAATTTCCGAAGCAGCAACCCGCTCTACTGTACCGGTTGTTTTTAGCAAGCATAACAACGCCGGAATCTATAGCCGTCTTATATTCCATACCTGTGCCGACAATAGGTGACTGCGTGTTTATAAGAGGAACAGCCTGCCGTTGCATGTTAGAACCCATAAGCGCTCGGGTAACGTCGTCGTTTTCAAAAATGGAATCAAAGCGGTTGCAACGGAAACAATTTGCTTAGGCGAAACGTCCATCAAGTCAATTTTATCACGCTCAACCTCAATAATTTCTTCTCTGTAACGTCCCGAAACTTTTTGATTTATAAAATAACCGTCTTCATCCAAGCGGTTCGTTTGCCTGCGCAACTAAAAAATTTTCTTCCTCATCGGCGGTTACATATAAATAAAATCCTTAACTTACGGGCTGCGGCTGTCGGATTTGTCAACAATCCGGTAAGGAGCTTCAATAAAACCGTATTCATTTATCCGCGCAAAAGTTGCAAGTGAATTGATAAGTCCGATATTCGGGCCTTCAGGAGTTTCAATAAGGCACATTCGTCCATAATGCGACGAATGAACGTCACGAACCTCGAAACCCGCACGATCCCTTGAAAGACCGCCCGGGTCCTAAGCGCCGAAAGACGGCTTTTATGATTAAGCTCACCTAATGGGATTTGTTTGATCCATAAACTGAGATAGCTGAGAACTGCCAAAAAATTCTTTAATAGCGGCCGTAACCGGACGGATATTAATTAACGCTTGTGGCGTGACAATATCCAAATCTTGAATATTCATACGTTCCCTAACAACACGCTCCATTCTGGATAAACCGATACGGAACTGATTTTGCAAAAGCTCGCCCACGGCGCGGATTCTACGGTTGCCCAAATGGTCTATATCATCTTTTCTGCCAATACCGTAATCAAGATCCATGGCATAATTAATAGAAGCAAAAATATCTTCGAAAGTTATATGTTTAGGTATAAGGCGATGTATATTCGATATAATCGCTTCTTTTAATTCCTTCGGGTTTTCGTATGTCAAAATTTCTTTCAAGCGCAGGGTAATAAACCTTTTCCTTTATACCCAACTTCGTCCGACGTTAAACCGAACGGTGAGCCAAATATACTTGTCAATTTTAACCGCAAGGTTGCTTAATACTTTTATTATCCTGTCGTCTACCGTAACTTGGCAGTAAGGAACACCGCTGTCTTGAATTATGTCGGCAAGCTCAGTTGTTATAATCTGCCCTTCTTCGCCTATAACCTCGCCGGTATTAGGGTCAACAACCTTATCCGCAAGCTGTAAACCTCGAATCCTGTTTTTAAAATGAAGTTTTTTGTTAAATTTATAACGTCCAACCTTAGCTAAATCATATCTTTTAGGGTCAAAAACATACTTTTTAAAAGCGAATCCGAATTTTCAACCGTCGGCGGTTCTCCCTGGACGAATTCGTTTATATATTTCAATAAGTCCTTCTTCATAAGCTTTTACTAATATCTTTTTCAATTGTACGCTAAAATTTTCGGTTCTTCGCCAAACATGTCGATAATTTCCGCGTCCGTTCCTATTCCCAAAGAACGCATCAATACCGTTACAGGAACTTTTCTTGTTCTATCTACGCGAACGCTAAAAACATCGTTGGAATCCGTTTCATATTCCAACCACGCGCCGCGGTTGGGAATAACCGTTGAGGTTATCAGGTTCTTACCAACTTTATCGTATTCCATAGAATAATATATTCCCGGCGAACGCACTAATTGGCTGACAATAACACGCTCCGCGCCGTTTATAATAAACGTGCCGTTTTCCGTCATAAGCGGAAAATCGCCCATGAATATTTCTTGTTCCTTAATTTCATCGTTTTCTTTATTACGAAGCCTTGCTTTAACACGCAATGCCGCTGCGTATGTCGCGTCACGCTCCTTGCACTGCTCTATGGTATATTTAGGTTCGGAATCCAAAGAATAGCCGATAAACTCCAGCACCAAATTACCGCTGTAATCTGTAATGGGAGAAATGTCTGCAAAAACCTCTGAAAGACCTTCTTCCAAAAACCACTTATAGCTGTTTTTTTGGACCTCGATAAGGTTAGGCATTTCCAAAGCCTCGTCGATACGCGAATAACTCATGCGCGTTTCACTGCCAAGCTTAATCGGCTTGATTCTGTTTTTCTCCATATAATCGCCCCTTAAAAATAAACTAAAAAGTTTCTAAGTTAAATACTCTAAAGTTAAATGTTATTAAGTTGAGTAAAGAATAAATAAAAGAAATGTTTTTGGGTAAAATATTGTGAGTAACTCCTTTATAAAAAGTTTAAAACAATGATATATAAATCATATATACGGGAAAATATGCTAAAGAATTTATATCACTTCCTACTTAGAGATGTAAAAATGAGAATAATATTTGATATTAAAAAAAGTAATAACTATATGATGAAAATTTGAATTTATTATTGAATTATGACATGTGTTGTGATATACTAAATTTGAATTTTTATCTTACTGTTCAAACGGCACATTGAGACATTCTATCATGCAAATTATATTTCTGTCAACAGTTTTAGCCATTTTTGTAAATAAGAAATTGGCTTTTTTTATTTTTATTCATTTATATTTGTAAAATATATTATTTTTAATCCTCATGCGGTGTTTTATTAGTTTTAATGTATTTGCTTTGTATATTAATCTTATAAATGTATAACTAAAGGCTATATATTAAGATTTTTGACATATGTTATGATTTATAAACTAAAAAAATAAAATTTATAATAATTATGTAACAAAAATAAGCATCTTGCAGACAAATTTATCATGTTTGCAAGATGTTTATTAATATCGTATTTTCTATTTTCAATAACCATTTTAAAACTCCTCATTATGTTTTAGTAAAAAATATTTGTATGGTAAACCAACCATTTTCTAAATTAACATTCTTTATACTTCCTTGAGTTTTTTCCAAAAGCTTTTTTACAATATACAGCCCTAATCCTGTATTGCCGTTAGTTCGAGATTTATCCGCAGTATAAAAGCGTTCAAATAAATGGTTAACATCAACATCGGTTAGATTCTCCGCGTCATTTGAAATTGAAAAAACGCAATATTTATCTTCATCCGATAAAGAAATTGTAATACCTCGTTTTGCGAATTTTAACGCGTTTTGTATCAGGTTTTGAAAAATTCGCTCCAATGCCTGCTCGTTACTAATAACTGTTACAGCTTTTTCGGGTAAATGTGATTCCGGCTGAATTCCTTTTTTTTCAAAAAGAGAGTAATTCCCTAATAAACAATTTGTTAACACTGCGGTAATGTCAACCGGTTCTAACAACAATTCGGTATGCGAATCTTCAATAACACTTAGTTCATAAAACTGCTCAATGAATGTTTGTAACGCTTTTGACCTGCTTTCTATAATTTCAAGATAATCAGATGTATTTTCCGGTGTTGTTTTTATCATACTGATATATCCTACAATCGCCGTTAGCGGCGTGCGTAAATCATGCGATATATTAGAGATTTGTGCACGCAGCTCCATTTCATGATTTTCCGCATCAATTCTTGCTTTATCCCTTATTTCTATTCCAATGTTTATATTCCGGCATAAGAATTCCAAATTTTTATGCAATACATTAATCATAAGCTTTTTTCCCGAAGCCCCTGTGTTTAAATCCTGTAAATCTTTTGTTATACGGATTATTTCAAACCTTAAAATAAAAAGGCGGGCAGCAAGGATTATAATAACAATTATTAGTAAAATTACAATATAATCCATGCCTCCCGCCTCCTATATACTGCATAAGGGATGAAAAGAATCCCTTATGCAGTATCAACGTCGTTTGGGATCCAAATGAAAGAAAAGCATTTTCATTTGCATCCCTCAATTAGTATATTATTTTAATTCGGTCTTTTTAAATATAATTACCGAAATTCCAAGCGTCAGAACAACAGTTGCAACGGTTACCAATATAAACATGCCGAAAGATTCTAATTGCGGTAATAATTCCATCTGGTGTAAAAAGGTTAGCTTTGCTAAATCCGATGTTCTAGAGAACATTCCTAATAAATCGAATCCTAACATGATTAAAAGACCTGCGCCAATTGTGCCGCCTATATTTTTAATAAGCACAGCCAGCATAAAGCAAAAACCACCTATAGCCGCACATCCTATAATAAACAATAGTGTTGTTCGTATAAGCCCTATCAATGTCTCTGTACCTAAATCACCAAAACCTTTAGTTAAAGATAACATTACGCATGTCACCACAGGTTCTATAAATACAATTGGCATAAACCCGATTATAAACACAATTGCTTTTGAAAGCAATATATTCCGACGGGAACACCCGCTGAACAGGCTCATGCCAAAGGTGCGGTTTGTATATTCGTTACAAACAAATACCCCCGCAAATATTGAAGCAAAAATCATAAAAAAAGCTGTGTCCGTCAAAGATGAAATATACGCGCTGTATCCGTTTTCTAAACCCATTTCAATATCCATCATAAATAATCCTGCAAATATACTTATTCCAAATGCGCAAAGTAACAAAACTTTGTAACCTAATGATTTCGATAATTTCAAAAAATCCGCTTTAATAAGCCTTCCCATTATAAACGCCCCCCTATTAACGACATATAATAACCTTCTAAGTCATCGCCCTTAGCCGATATTTCCTCAACAATTATCCCATTAGCAAATAGTGCTTTTGAAACTTCGCCGCCTTTATCTAAAAAATCATAAAGCCGTATAATATTATTTGCAATAACCTCATATTTTTGCGTGTTAAGTACGGTTTCTAAAACCGTCACCGCTTTTGGTGCATTATCTACCTTTATATACAAGTGTTTTTTACATTTTTCATTTAATTCATTCAAAGTAATCTGTTCTAACATTTTACCCTTATGGATAAATCCATAGCAATTTGCTAATTGATACAATTCGCTAAGAATGTGACTGGAAATTAAAATTGTAATTCCATTCTCACAGTTTAAACGCTTTAACAGCTCACGAAATTCTACAATACCTGATGGGTCTAAGCCGTTTACCGGCTCATCAAGGACAAGAAACTCCGGGTCTCCTAATAATGCCATTGCCAATCCTAGCCGCTGTTTCATACCTAAAGAAAAATGCTTTGCTTTTTTCTTACCTGTATCTGTCAGCCCAACTGTTTTAAGTACATGCGAAATACAGTCTTTTCCCGGAATACCTCGTTGCAAACGGCAAATTTCTAAGTTCTCTACCGCATTTAAATCAGGAAACACTGCGGGACTTTCTACTATGCCGCCTATACGGCGCCGTTGTTTTGGCAATTGCCGTGCATCATTTTTTCCAAACAAGGAAACCTCCCCATTTGTCTGCGCCGACAATCCTGCTAAAATGCGAATCAATGTTGTTTTACCCGCTCCGTTTTCACCAACAAAGCCATAAATATCTCCGCGTTTAATTTCCATGTTCACGCTGTCTAATGCGCGAAGCTGCTTATACTGTTTTATTAAATTCTTTGTTGCAAATACTGTTTCATTCATATTATCGCCTCCTATGAACCCCATTATAGAGGCTTAATTTTAAGAATATCTAAAGTAGAATCTAAAGATTTTCTAAAGAATTTAATTTATATCCCATACCCCAAACAGTTTTTATTACATCACCATCTAATTTTTTACGCAAATTACTGATATGAGTATTTATAGTGTCATTATCATATGCATATTTTTCGCCCCAAACGCTTTCATAAAGATTCTGTTTAGAAAAAACCTTCTCCTTATTTTTTAGCATCAGTTCTAAAATTGCGTATTCTTTGGCGGTTAATTCAACTTGTTGTTCATTTACGCTTACAGCCTTTGCAACTGTATCCATTAAAATCCAACCATGACTTAAAACAAGATTTTGGTTTGCAACAACGACTCCTCGGCGTTTTATATTAGCGTGAATACGCGCCAGCAGCTCGTTTAAATCAAATGGTTTAGTCATGTAATCGTCTGCGCCTAATTCCAGCAGTTCAATTTTATTTTGCGTTAAACCTTTAGCGGATAAAACAATAACAGGAACATCAGAGGTTATCCGCAATTCTTTAAGCACCTCGTCTCCGCTTTTATAAGGCAGCATTAAATCAAGCAAAACACAGCAATACGATTCCGACTTAGCCATACTTAAGCCCTCAAATCCATTTGCGGCAACACGCGGATTAAAAGCGTTTTGCGAAAGAAAATCAAAAAGCATTCCGGAAATTTCTTTATCGTCTTCAATTATTAAAATAGCATTATTTATGTGTTCCATTTATATTTCCCCTTTATATCTCTTGTATTAAATCTATTTGTTATTTTATATGTTGATTTATCTATGTTCAAGCGAGTATAAAGTAAATATTTAATATTTTTTTGTGCATAATAATGTAAATTTAAAAAGAAAGGTTGATTTTAATGAAAATTACCCGCAAATTATTAATATGCTTAACTGTGTTCATCTTTTGTTTTTCCATATTAAATGCAGTTTGGGGAAACGAAAGGATAGTTGCCAATGCCATTAAAAATACCGGTACAAACGACGGTTCAATTAAATTTTCCTCCGTTTCCGGAACGGTGACGCTCATAAGGGATTCTATTATACGCCTTGTTGATAAGAACAACTCGGAATTCGATTTCCTTTTAACTGAAAAAACCGCACTTACCGATACAACAGGTATAATAAGCGCGGATTCTATAAAAAAGAAGGCGATAGTGTAACCGCGTACTATATAGCTCCCGAGGTTACAATAATGATTTATCCTCCGCAATACGAAACTTCCGTACTTGTAAAAAAAACGGAGAATGATATAAACGATGTATTTGTGGGCTTTTTTGACTCAAGCCTTACATCCTCAGACGGCGGACTAAAGCTTAATGTAACCGGCGAAACCCCAATTTTAAACCTTAAAGGCGAAACATATAAAGGAAGTATTGAGAACAAGGCATTAATAGTTTATTATTCCTTTGAAACCTTAAGCATTCCTCCGCAAACATCGCCTGCAAAAATTGTGGCGCTTGATTTTATTCCTAATAAAAAACTTGATTTAACCAAGCTTTCAGAAACTCCCCTTTATGTAAACGGAAAATTAATTTCCGGCTTATCGTCTTATTTAAACAACGACGGCGTTATCATGGTTCCGCTTAGGCTGTTGTCCGATGTTTTTGGTTTTACATTAAAATGGGACAGCACGTTAAAACAAGTAATGGTTGGGACTGCAACTATCTTGACGATTGGATTAAATGAATATACCATCAGAGAAGCGGAGACCTTAAATTTGGATGCCGCTCCAGAGATTAAAGATAATTATACCTATGTTCCCGTTTCTTTTATGACGGATATAATGAATATTGGATACGATACTGCGGGCGGAGTTCTTTCTTTCCGTATTTTAAATGAGTAAAAATTAATTTAAAGGTCTCACAACCCAATCGCTTCCAATTGTAACACTAAAGGAGATTGATTGAAGGTGCTCCCTTAATTTAAGCGCTCTTTCTTCGTCCTCCATAGGTGTTGTTTTCCGGTCGGTTATTTGATATGGGATTATGCTTAAAACAGGCTCGGTATCCTCCTCTAAGGTTAATGTCACTATCATAGTGTCTTTATTTGCGTCTGTAAAAATAAAATTGCCAAGACTGTATACAATAGGCTTGCCGTTATAAAATTCAAAACCTTGCAGCACATGAGGGTGACTTCCGATAACCGCATCCGCGCCGTTGTCTATATATGAACGCGCCATATTTATTTGATAACCCTCCGGTCTTGTGTTTCGTTCAACTCCCCAGTGCACATAAACTATCACATAATCGGCGGCATCTTTAGCTAGTACAATTTGCTCGTTCAGCGCAGCGGGGTCATATGTTGCAAAAACTCCCGGTTTGCTCGAATTCGCGTACCAATCCACAAAAGGTATTACCCTCGACGCTGATAAAAACGCAATCTTTTTGCCCGAAACTTCGAAAATTTCAAATTTTTTAGCGTCGTTTAAATTTCTTCCTGCACCAACATATTTTATACCCGTTTCGTCAAGCAAATCCAAAGTATCCAAAAACGCGTCGTATCCGTAATCGATTATGTGGTTATTTGCAAGCGTGACTATATCTATACCCATTTCCGTAAAAAAACTAATATGCTCAAGGTCTCCTCTGAATGTAAATTCCTTGTCCGGTATTGGATAACCCCGGTTGCTAAGCGGAAATTCTAAATTTATCATAGCAATATCCGCGTTTAAAAACGGTTCGGCATGTTCAATTGGAAAAACCGCTTCGCGCCCGCCGTCGTAAAACTTTCTTTTAACACTGCTGTCTATAAGAATGTCTCCGCAAAAGGTTATAGTAATTGGTTTATTCGTTTCATCGTTAACGGCTTCCTCAACGGTATTTATTGTTTCTTCTTCATTTATTAAAAACGCGGTTTCTCCGCCTTGCGTATAATTGCTTTGACTTAAATCGGCAGCTAATTCGCTCGCTTCCGCAATTATCATTTCCGGTGTACCTAATTCCGAAGTACTCACAAATTCTTTGTGTGGCTTTAATACATCCGGTGCGTCGTCGTTCATTAGTATTAAAATGAATGTCATTAATAGAGCCGTAAAAATAATAATTTCAACAGATAATATTTTAATTAAAATTTTTTCTTCAAATTTAAATCCCCCCTCATTTAAATTAAACGACTATCGGCTAAAGCCGGTAGATTTTGTGACCGCCTGAAAGACGGCTAAGGTTTCAAGTTACTCAAAAGCAAAAAAAAGAAAAAAACTGCTGAAAGCTAACCGCCTAAAGGCGGTGGTTTTAGACCTAGCGTATAAAAAATAAATAATTTTTCTTAGAAACTCCAAACTCGCATGTTTGCTGGGTTTTTATCCACCCCAAAAAAATCATCCCCGTATTTAGTGACAAATTTACGTGTTGGCGGTTGAATCCCAACTACACCATTGTTAATAAATGGTTTCCGCGTATGCTCTTAATTTTTTAATTTGATAATAATAACGTCATCCAACTTCACGCTACCAATATCGCAAGGAACACCGCCGCGAAGATATACCCTAAGTGAAAGCGCCGAAAGCGTCTTGTTGATACAATCAATTTGATTTGCAATCCGTCGTTTATAACCGAAACAGCCAATTAAATTACGCAGTTTTATTTTCTTGTAATTGCAGCCAGATACATATGTCAGATTCAGCTTTATCACTTTGAAATAGCTGTGGATAATGCTACACTCGTCTATCTCCCCATCAATGTAATAATTACTTCCGATGTCTTTTAAAATGATGTTTATTTCGTCAAAATCGACGCTATCATGGCACTTGGATATTTCGTAATAAATTTCACGGATAAACAATTCTTTATCTACTCGGTACTTATACCAAATCATTTTATCTCGTGCCGACCATAAATCGTCGATTATCCGGCGCTCATCGCTTATTATAAAATCCGCTTTGATGAAGAATACAGCTATATCTCGCGGGATATATTTATACTTCATATTTTATCACTCTTTATGAAATTACAATTTTTGCATAAAAGCTGAAGATTGTCAGTGACAGTCAGACCTCCCTTGGACATCGGTACAATGTGGTCAATTTGAAACAAGGCTTTATGAGGCGATGTTTTCCCACATTTCGCACATTCATAACTACCGTTCGTTCCGATGTGCTTTAAATAAATACTTTCTTTCAATTCACGCCCGTATTCTGGAAATTTTTCACAAATATCAAAAAGAGGGTAGCGAAATATCTCCACATGTTCATTTGCAATTATCGGTATTTTTTGCGCATATTCAAAATCACCGAACAGTTTGTCTATCTCTGTTTGAAGCTGGCGTTTAAAAAATAGTCGATTACCATAATAAATCCGGATCAAGCTTTCATCATCATCCCAAAGGTTGTCAATATACCGTTTTTGCTCACTTTGCCGCATATCCTTGTCTACTATTTTTTTTGCTATAACTGATAAATCTACCATCTTCCTGTCTAATAAATCAAAAGTGATAAATAACGGCTCGGATTCCTTTTGCGCGAAAAATTTCAAAAGGTATTCGATATCTTTTAAGTTATAAGGCGGGAGCATATCCTTATAAAAATATGCATCCTCGCACACAAAAATAAGCCTTTTTAGTGTTTCAACCGGAATAGTTTCTTCTTCTACTGAATATTCCTCAAAAAGCGTAGGTAGTGCCTTTATCAAACCTTCATACTGCGCTTTGGTACTATCGTAAACTAAAATCTGATGATTGCGTTCAAGTCCCGCTTCATCAATAAAAGTAAATGAATACATACCAAGCGGTATTCGTTTTATAAAGTCAATGCTTTCTAGTGCTCGTGTGTCAACGGTTTCATCAATGATTCTTGCGAATTCTTCAATTTTAGCGATGGATATAACACGGATATCACGTTTCTTATATTCGGTAGTCTTATCTATGAAAGGCTTGTCACCTTCGATAATACTCTCTGGATTGACCCACGCTATTTTACCTAACCAGTTATCTACAAAGCTGACAATATAAGCCTCCGGCGTGCCACCAGCTTTCACACCACGAAGCGCCCTGCCGATCATTTGCGTCATCAATACAGTGGATATTGTCGGGCGTGTTAAGAATACAGTTTGTGTTTTCGGCAAATCAACGCCTTCTGTCAAAATGTTGACATTTATAAGTACCTGTATATCACCTTTGCGGTAAGCCTCTATTTGTCGTTCGTTTTCTTCGTTCGACACATCAATACCTATGAATTCTGCTTTTGTTCCTGAAACGATAACTCCCGCCTTGATGCCATTCTTTTTGCCATATTGTTCGAACAAAGCTTTTAGCGTAAAGGCATGAGTACGATTGAGAGCGAAAACCAGTGTTTGACCGTATTTTTCATGATTATCTATGAAAGTTTTTACAATAAAACGATTTCGTTCCTTGTTGTCAGCAATCATCTCTGCGATATCATCCGGAATAACATCCAACTGTTCAATGCTCTTAATGGCATTAAGCCCAAGACCGTCGCCAAGGATAACGTCCGTGTCGCAGCTTTCACATACCGGCGTGGATAAAATTCCCTTTTTTATGAGTGTGTCGAGGTCAACTTTGTAAGCCACATCATTTGTAAATATCATGCCAAGCTGACCTTTTTCCTGTTCGGATGTACGGAACGGCGTCGCAGTCAAGCCGAGCAATTTAACATCTCTGACAGTCTCTTTCACAAAGTCTATTATTCGCCGGTATGATTTTGCGGTAGCGTGGTGAGCTTCATCTATAACAAGGTACAAT
>JALQSN010000872.1:0-19044 GCA_023690525.1 Holotrichia oblita
AAAGGAAAGAAATAGATGAGAAAACCTGTAGTTGCGGTAGTCGGAAGGCCGAATGTGGGAAAATCAACATTTTTCAACTATATAGCCGGTAAGAGGATATCCATAGTGGAAGATACCCCGGGAGTTACCAGAGACAGAATATATACTGATGTGGAGTGGCGCGGAACCAATTTTATCATGATTGATACCGGAGGGATCGAACCAAGAACCGATGACGCAATTTTTAAACATATGAAATTACAAGCGGAAATGGCAATAGATCTGGCGGATGTAATAATATTTATGGTGGATATGAAGGACGGAATAACTGCAAATGACGAAGATGTTTCCGTAATGCTGAGAAAGTCCCGGAAACCTGTTGTTGTCGCAGTCAATAAAGTAGACAGGGTAGGAAAGCCTCCTGATGATATATATGATTTCTATAACCTGGGAATGGGGGATATTTACCCTGTTTCATCCCTTCACGGTTTGGGAATGGGCGAACTTTTAGATGAGTGTTATAAGCATTTTCCTGAATATACTGATGAAGAGGAAGCAGATGAAAGTATAAAAGTGTCGATAATCGGAAAACCAAATGCCGGAAAATCTTCCTTGCTGAATACTCTTGCTGGGGAAGAAAGGGTCATTGTGAGTGATATTGCAGGAACGACCAGAGATGCCATAGATACACCTATAGAAAAAGACGGTCAGAAATTTGTCTTTATTGATACGGCAGGTATCCGCAGAAAATCCAAGGTTGATGACGATATAGAAAGATATAGCGTAATGCGGGCATGGGGTGCTGTTGAACGTTCGGATGTCTGCGTACTTGTAGTGGACGCTCAGGAAGGCGTTACGGAACAGGATTCCAAGATAGCCGGGTATGCACACAATGAAGGTAAAGGTTTCATCATAGTGGTAAATAAATGGGATCTGGTTGAAAAAGAAACCAATACCATGAGGGATTTTACAAATGATGTCCATAATAAGCTGCCATTTATGATGTATGCTCCGGTCATATTTATTTCAGCCAAAACAGGACAAAGGGTCGAAAAACTATATGAATACATTCTAAGCGTATCAAATAATGCTTCTTTCAGGATACAGACAGGCGTTCTCAATGATCTGCTCAATGAATCAGTTGCAATGGTGCAGCCGCCGTCCGACAAGGGAAAACGGCTGAAGATATTTTATATGACCCAGGTGGGTATCAAACCGCCGACATTTGTATTGTTTATCAATGATAAAGAGCTTATGCACTATTCATATGAAAGATATATTGAAAATCAGCTGAGAAAATCTTTCGGTTTTGAAGGGACTCCCATAAGATTTATTCTCAGAGAAAAAGGGAAAGAGTAGGGGTAATATTAAATGAACGCTGCATATATAATAATAATATTGATCTGTACTCTATGCGGATATTTTCTGGGAAGCATAAATTCTTCGTTAATAGTTGGCAAATTTTATAAAACAGACGTACGTCAGCACGGAAGCGGAAACGCAGGTACTACAAATGTTCTCAGGATTTTGGGGAAAAAAGCTGCTGCGTTTACATTTTTGGGAGACTTTCTGAAAGGGATAATAGCTTGTTTGGCTGGAAAATACATAGTATTGCTTGTACTTTCACTATTTGGAAGCGATTTTCTGGGGAATGTTAGTCTGCCGGAGGATACAGGGCTTATGGCTGCCGGCGCATTCTGTGTTTTTGGCCACAACTGGCCGGTGTTTTTTGGATTCAAGGGCGGAAAAGGCGTACTCACAACATTTGCGGTATTTTTGATGATGGCGACTGTTCCGGCCTTTATAACGCTGCTGTTCTTTATAATTATTGCTGCATTGACCAGGTACATATCATTGGCATCCATTTTAAGCTCCGTTTTTCTGCCGCTCATTGTCTTTGCTGCGTCATTGCTGGATATAAATGCGGGGGTAAGCGGCGCAGGAAAATTTATGCTGTTCTGCATACCTCTGTCTCTGCTTATAATAGTAAAGCACAGAAAAAACATTTCAAAATTGGTAAATGGAACAGAAAATAAATTAGGTCAGAAGAAACCGGAGGAAAATAGATGAAAATAGCTATACTTGGCGGAGGAAGCATGGGAGTGGCAGTTGCCGCGCTTCTCTCCCGGAACGGATATGAAGTTACCATATGGACACCGTTTATTCAGGAAGCAAATCAGATAAATACGGAACAAGGAATACCCGAAAGATTACCGGGTGTAACTCTGTCCGATTCGGTTACAGCAACCACGGATTTTGAAAAAACGGTAAGCGGGGCTGATTTTATTGCAGTTGCGGTACCTTCTGTAAATATGAGGGAAACAGCTGTCAGGATTGAAAACTGCCTTAAAAATGCTTCTGTGCCTGTTATTTGCTGTTCCAAAGGACTTGAAGCAGAAACAGGACTTTTTCTGACAGATATCCTGAAACAGGAAATAAAGAATAATCCCATTGTGGCTTTATCCAAAGCCAAGTTATGCCATTGAGATTGCAACAGGCGTGCCTACTGCCGTTGTAGTGGCTTCAGAAGACATAGAGGCAGCAAAAAGATGTCAGGATGTTTTTATGAATGGAAATTTCAGAGTTTACACATCAGGTGATATCATGGGGGTCGAATTAGGAGGAGCTTTGAAAAATATCATTGCTCTTTGCGCCGGTATTTCTGACGGGTTAGGTTTTGGTGATAATGCCAAAGCTGCTCTTCTGACTAGGGGGATAGCTGAGATTTCACGTCTTGGTACGGCTATGGGAGCGGATCCGAAAACATTTTTCGGGCTTACAGGAATAGGCGACCTTATATTGACCTGTACCGGATTGCACTCCAGAAACCGGAAAGCGGGTATAATGATAGGTCAAGGCCATACGCTTGACGAAGCATTGAAAGAAATAAATATGGTGCTTGAAGGCGTAAGCGCGGCCAGGCCGGCACTTTTGCTTGCAAAGAAATATTCTGTCGAAATGCCGATAATTTGTGAAGCCAATGCAATACTATATGATGGAAGCGATCCGAAAGAATCGGTACTAAGATTAATGGGAAGAGATAAGAAAAGTGAATTTTAGTTTTTTTGTTGTAATGAGAATAGGAAATTCAGAGGTAAAAAAATGATTGGATATTATAATTACACAGTAATCCCGACATATATAAGTATGGCTTCAGCGGTACTTGGAATGTATCTGGCATTACATGGACATCCGTTTATGGCGGTGATGTGCCTTATGTTTTCAGGATTATGTGATATGTATGACGGGAAAATTGCAAGAACCAGAGAACGTACCGAAAGAGAAAAGAAATTTGGTATACAAATTGATTCACTGTCCGACCTGATATGTTTCGGAGTCCTTCCGTCAATAATCGGATATTCTCTGGGAATGAAGCAGGGTTATTATGTAATAATATTTATTCTTTATATTCTTGCCGCTTTGATAAGGCTGGCATATTTTAATGTTCTGGAAGAAGAAAGGCAAAATGAAACCGATGCTGTGAGAGATTACTATACAGGTCTCCCGGTAACAAGCGTTGCGCTATTACTTCCTCTGGTTTTCGGGCTGAAAATATTTATAGGGAAATATATATCTGTATTGTATGCTCTGTCTCTGATAGTGATTGCTGCTCTGTTTGTAAGTAAAATAAAAGTTAAAAAGCCGCAGGGTAAATATATGCTTGTGATATTGATCATGGGTATTGCTGAATTGGTATTACTTGTATTATGTGCTGTTAATAGATTATAACCCGAGATTCACGGAAAGTCGAAGACTTTATGGGGGAAGAGGAACAAACCCGTAGCGGTGAGTTTTCGCCGAACAGGCGGAAACGGTGAGCGAAGGGATTTGCGACGAGGATTTGAATTATGAGAAAAGAGAAAAAGGGCTCGCTTCATTTTTTATACAGGACAAAACAGGGAAGAGTCATATTGAAAGTTTTGACACGGCCTGCGGTATCTAAATCTGTAGGCAGATTTATGGACAGCCGGCTGTCAAGGTACAGAATAAAACCTTTTGTCAGGAAAAACAACATTTCGCTTTCTGAATATGAAGACAAAAAGTACATTTCATATAATGATTTTTTCACACGTAAAATTAAACCGGGGATGCGTGTGATAGATAAGGAACCCGGACACTTTATAAGTCCATGCGATTCTAAACTATCTGTTTATACCATAGACGATAACAGTGTATTCCTGATAAAGGATTCAATGTACAGTCTTTATGACCTCCTTGGCGGGAATGAAATATATAGGGATTACTCCGGAGGATATTGCATGATATTCAGGCTTTCTGTGGATGACTATCACCGCTATTGCTATATTGACAACGGAACAAAAGGCGGAAATATATTTATTAAAGGAGAGCTTCATACAGTACAGTCCATTGCTCTTGAAAAATACAATATCTATAAGCGTAATTCCCGGGAATACACAATTCTTGAAACAGAAAATTTCGGTAAAGTGGTCAGGGTGGAAGTGGGCGCAATGATGGTAGGAAGAATCGTTAATTATCATGGCAGGCATGATTTTTCAAGGGGTGAAGAAAAGGGTATGTTTGAGTTTGGAGGGTCAACGATTGTTTTGCTTGTTAAGAAGGATATGATAAAAATCGACCGGCTTATAGTTGAAAATACGAATGGCGGTTTGGAAACCGTTGTTAAATTTGGGCAAAAAATAGGAGAGAAGATAGATGGAAAATAATTTGCAGGTGGAAAATATTGGAATCAAAAAAGATTCATGGTTCAAGAAATACGGACATGGGCTTCTTTTTCTGTGGTACCCGGTTTGCGTACTTATATATAACTTAATAAATCAATACCGTACCCCGATTTTGACAGTACATTCAGTTATTGATGATATAATACCTTTTTGCGAAGTTTTTGTGATCCCATATACTATATGGTATGCTTATCTTGCTTTTGGTTTTGTTATTTTTTTCATGAAATCCAAAAAGGAATTTTATAGATTTTGTATATATACATATGTCGGCATGATGGCAGCGTACATATTCTATTTCTTTGTGCCTAACTGTATTGATTTCAGGCAGGATCTTTCTGCACTGGGAAGGGATAATGTTCTTTTGTGGATGCTTGATCTGATTTACAAGATCGATGTTAATCCCAATAATGTTTTTCCAAGCCTGCATTGCTATAACGCGCTGGTGATCAGTGTATGTCTAAACAAATCACATCTGTTTGACGATAAAAAGTGGCTGACTGCCGGTTCCTGGATATTGACGATTTTGATATGTTTTTCAACAACATTTGTAAAACAGCACTCCATCCTGGATTTTGGAGGGGCTATTCTTCTGGCTGCTATTATTTATCCGCTGGCTTATAAGGTTGACTGGAAGTTTCTGACGAAACTGGAATAACAGGGAATAAATTGAAATCAATGGTGAATATTGATATAATATGACATATATTGAGAGGTAAATATTATGCAGAAAATATATGTAATTGTATCTAAGACACCAGGTAAATTAGGCTATATTATAAGGAGAGCAACACGGTATGATTATAACCATGTTTCAGTAAGCCTTGATAAAAATTTGTTGGAAATGCATACATTTGCAAGACTGAAGAAATCCAATTTCTTAATAGGTAGGTACAGGGAGGAAACTGTAGATTCATTGGCATTGGGCACAGATAAAGATATACAAATAAATTTATATGAAATACCGTTATCTGATTCGGAGTATATTGAAATTGCACGATATATTGACAATATAAAAGATGATGTTGTAATCAATATCAAACCATTTTCATGGATTTGAATGACGCTCTCAGTCGCTAAACCTACAAAAACTTTACGTCGTCCATGAATCAATGAATCACAAAAAAATTGACATGACAATATGAATTTGTTATAATTATAATTAATTATATAAAATCTGTGATTTAGATGTTTCGCTTTGCACTACAATATAAATGTACATCGGTAAACGAACATATGAAAATAGTATTTTAAATAATGATTGTAAAATTCTTATTTTGAAATTAATCGTCGGTTGGTCGCGTTAATGGATAATAAAGAAGTATATTTTAGAGGATAGCGTATTTAATGACATAGGCTAAATGGCGTAGCTATACAATTAAGCCGATATAAAAATTGGGTTAATAAAATTCAAAACAAGTTGGAAAATAATAGTAAGTAAAATATAAATTAAAAGAAATTCTTTGCAGAAAAGTGTTTTCTATAAAATAGTGGTTAATAAACAATGATTGAATTATATGCAACGAGAATAGATAAACCTATAAATAATAAACAATATGAATATTTTTGGCCGTATATTTCTGAAAGTAAAAGAGAAAAAATTAAAAAATTCTATTTTATAGATGATGTTAATCGATCTTTATATGGAGATATTATTGTCAGATGGCTAATTATAAAAAAACTAAACTTAAGAAATAAAGATATAGTATTTGAATATAATGAATTTGGAAAACCTTTTTTAAAAATAATGTTGATTTTCACTTTAATATTTCACACTCCGGGAAATGGGTGGTATGTGCAATAAGTGATAATATATATAGGAATAGATATAGAGAAAATAAATCACATTGATTTAGATATCGCACATTCTTATTTTTCAAAAACTGAATATGAAATGCTAATGAAGAAGAGTAGTGAAAAGCAAATGGAATTCTTTTATGATATTTGGACACTAAAAGAAAGCTATGTGAAATTTATTGGAAAAGGATTATCTATTTCACTTGATTCTTTTTATTTTGAATTAAACAAACAAAATATTATATTATACTCTGATAATATCATTCAAAAAGTATACTGTAAATTATATAATATCTATAGTGGTTATAAAATGGCATTATGTTCAAAAGAAAACATTAAGTATGAAAATGTATCATATATTGATTTAGAAAAAATAATTATAAATTAGTAGCATGATAAATATATTAAAAAATATTATAGGAATTTAAATAATGAAAGAAATTAGAATTTTTAACGCTTACATAAATAACTTAAAAAATTTGAATGTAAATATACCAAAAGATAAATTTGTGGTAGTAATTGGAATAAGTGGATCCGGAAAATCCAGTTTTGTTTTTGATATATTGGCGAATGAAGGACAAAATTTCTATTTACAGGCATTAGGAACAGAATTTAATATTGACAAAAAAGGATTTGATAAAATAACCGGAATTAGTGCAGTTATTTCGGTGGACCAAAGAGTCTTAAGATTTAGTAATACTAGATCTACTGTGGGAACTTGGACTAAATTAAATCATTTAATACAGTTATTAGTATCTAAAGAGGGTGTTCGAGTATGTCAAAAGTGTCAAAATTTGGTTAGAATTGGATTTCTATGTGAAAAATGTAATATGCTACAACCTTTTGTCAGCTATAAAGAGTTAAGCTTCAATAGTATAAGAGGAATATGTCAAAATTGTAGTGGTAGAGGATATATTTATTCAGCAGATCTAAATAAATTGATACCAGATAAAAAGAAAAGCATAGGAGATATATGTACAAGATATTTATCGCCGGTTGCAGATGAACTGCATGTATTTATTAGCCAATATAATTTATCAGATCAAACTAGATTTGACCAATTGAATAAACTGGAAGCATATAATTTTATACATGGATTTAAAGATGAGAGTGGAGAGGAATTTAAAGGTATTTTAAAATGTGTTGAGGAATACCAAGAAATCATACATTATAATCCAACTTACGAATTTCATATGAAAAAACTTGGCAAAAAGGAAATATGTCCTGAATGTAGAGGTTCTAAAATTAATAAAGAATACCTAGATATTACAATTAATGAAAAAAATATTGGAGATTTAGAAAATATGAGTGTTGCAGAACTGAAAAGTTTCCTTTCAGATTATGTAAAAAAAGGTGATATTAGTGATGATGGAAAGAGAATTATATCAAATATAAATAGATATTATGATTACTTTGAAAGTGTAGGATTATCATATTTATCAGCAAATAGAACAATGCCGACTTTGAGTGGTGGAGAAACACAGAGATTATTTCTAATGAAACATATTAATTCTAAAATGGATTCTATTATTTATATATTTGATGAACCTACATCAGGTATGCATGAAGATGAGAAAGAACTACTTATTAAAAGATTAAAAGATTTAAGAGATAGAGGGAATAGTATTATTGTTGTTGAACATGACAAAAAAGTAATTAAAAATGCAGATTATATTTTGGAATTTGGTATATGCCGGAAACAATGGGGGAGAATTAATTTTTAGCGGCAGTTATAAAGAACTATTAAAATCTAAAAAATCAATATTTAATACATATAAGCTCACGAAATCAAATAATACTATTATTGACAATATGTTCGAAGAAAAACTGAGTATTAATAATGTATGGACAAATAATTTGAAAGGTATATCTGTCGATATACCTTTGGGTGTTTTAGTTGGAGTTTCAGGTGTTTCAGGTAGCGGAAAGAGTTCTTTGATTACTGAAACGCTTGTTAGGTTATTAAATGATAAGTTAAAAAATAATGACCATGATGATGAACAAATTGAAAGTGGTAAAATTAGTAATTATGTTGATTTGAAAAATGCATACATTTTAGGCGAAAAATCTTTAAACGGTTTTGCCTTAGTATCACAAGATCCTATAGGAAGAAGTATGCATTCTATTATTGCTACATATATAAATATATGGGACAAAGTTAGAAAAATATATTCTGAATTAGAAGAAGCTAAACGAAATGGTTTTTCATTAGCCGATTTTTCATTCAATGCCAATGGCGCATGTGATTCATGTAATGGCAGAGGAATACAGTCAATATATTTAGGTGATAAGAAATTTATATATGAATGTGAAATATGCAATGGAAAACGATTTAAAGATGAAGTGTTAGAAATAAGGTATAAACATAAAAATGTTTATGATATTTTATGTATGAGCGTAACAGAAGCCACAGGTTTTTTTAAAGAAGAAGATTCTATATATAATATATTAAATAATTTAGTCAGATTGGGTATGGGATATATTAAATTGGGGCAATCCACTCCAACATTAAGTGGTGGAGAAGCACAAAGAATTAAGCTGGCTAAAGAACTTGGAAAAAGAAAAAAGGAAAAAACTCTTTATATACTGGATGAGCCGACTACAGGGCTAAGTTTATATGATACGCAAAACTTAATGAAAATAGTTAGACAACTGATAATAAATGGCAACTCAGTAATAATATGTGAACACGATATTGATGTATTATCCTCTTGTGATTGGATTATCGAGTTAGATTCTGAAGGTGGGCATAAAGGAGGGTATATTATTGCGGAAGGAGAACCTTCTGCAATTAAAGAAAATAGAAGTTCTAATATAGGAAAATATTTAATATAAAGTGAGTATATGATTTTATGTGTAAAAAAGATATCTATTGGCCTGGTAAAGAATGGAGTTTTGTAAATATTGAAAATAATAGGCTGCTTACCAACGCAGATACTTTTATAAGGCAGTTTTCAAAACGAATAAATAGTTTTATTATAGTTAAAGATGGATATTTGGTTTTTGAAAAATATTATAATAATTATAATAGATACAAGTCAGCACATATTTGTTCTATTACCAAAAGTTTTACGGCAGCATTGATCGGCATTGCAATTGATAAAGGATATATAAAAAGTGAAAATGACTTAATAATAGATTATTTTCCTGAATATAATATGAAAAATCACAACTATTTATTATGTGAGGTTAAAATAAGACATTTGCTTACTATGTCATCAGGTATAGTGGGAAAGGCAGGCAGAAATGGTTTTGAACCAGTATACGATAGGATAATAAGAAGCAAAGATTGGATAGATAATATATTAAAGCTTCCGGTTCAGGAAGATTTGATAAATTCATATAGATATAATAGTTTAAATACTCATTTACTATCTATTATAATAAAAAGAGCCGTTAATATGAGTGTTGCAGAATTTGCCAATAAATTCTTATTTGAGCCAATTGGTATAAACAGAGTTGAAGATATAGAAATAAAGCCAATTACATTTAGTGCAACATCTTTTTCTGTAAATACATATAAAAATAACTGGACATCAGATCCTTTCGGATATAACATTGGAAATGCAGGATTATCATTAACTCCTTTAGATTTAGCCAGATTTGGATATCTATATATGAATGATGGGAAATGGAATAATGAGCAAATTATTTCTGAGAGTTGGATAAATAAGTCATTAAATGATACTGTACAATCTTCAGGTAATATGAATTATGGTTATCATTGGCTTAATGTAGACGATAAAAAAGGATTTTATCAATCTAGCGGATTTGGCGGACAGGATATTTGCTTATTTAGAGATGAGAATATTATAGTTGTTTTTACAAGCAGAGATAATAATCAAATAAAGGCAGGTACCGGACCTTCAGATGTGTTAAATAAGTTTATAGAGCCTTGGATATATGGAGGAAATATAAATGGATAATATTATTATTGAAAATGTAACCATAAATAATCTAAAAAATTTTTCTATAACGATTCCAAAAGGCAAATTTATATCGTTGACCGGTATCAGTGGTTCTGGTAAATCAAGCTTGGCATTTGATCTGCTGTTTTTAGAAGCAAAAAAAACTTATTTTCAATCTATAGGAATCATTCCGGATTTAGATGTGAATGATTTAAGTGGAAAAATCAAGGGAATCAGTCCTGTAATAGCGGTCAAACAAAATATTATACGTGATAGACATCCGAAATCTTTAGTTAGTACAAAAAGTGGATTATTGCATTTATTGAGAGAGTTATATGTAGCAATAGGTAATGTAAATTGTCCTGTCTGTGGAGAGGGTTGTGTAGTGGGACTAAATTGTACCAAATGCAATAAATATATATATCCAATCAGACCGGATATAATTAATTTTAACTCTTACAATGGGATGTGTTTGGATTGTAAAGGATATGGATATAGTGAAGAACCGGATATATATAAACTGATACCGGATATGGATATTTCCTTAAGAAATCTATGCAAAAAAGTTTATAATTGGTCCAAAAGTGATGAGCCACAGAATTTCTACCGTAAATATAATATCGATCCTGAGATATCATATAATGTGTTAAGTAATGAACTAAAGGAAATATTTCTGTATGGTTTTTATGATAAGGAGTATGGAAGGTATACAGGACTAATTCAACATGTTAAACGTAAGTCAAATTTAGGCAATGATTCGAATGCTAAAACAGAATATAAAAAAAAGTATTTTAAAACAGTGGCATGCAAGTATTGTAATGGTTTGAGGATCAGCGAAGAAGCTATGTCAATCACAATACTAGACAAGAATATTGGAGAGCTAAATGAATATAGTATAGTTGAACTCAAGAAATATTTAGAATTGTTAGAAAAAGAACCGGAAGATAAATACAGTTATGGAAAAAAACGTATAAAGAATGAAGTTATACATCGCCTACAAGAATTACTTGATAGTTTTATTGATGTGGGATTAGATTATCTCACGTTAAATCGTGAGATGAGAACCTTAAGTGGTGGTGAAATACAAAGATTTCTTCTCATGTCACATTTATCAGCCGAAACTGATGGATTTATTTATATATTTGATGAACCTACTACAGGTTTACATGAGGCTGAAAAAAGGAATTTATTAGATAAAATAAAAAAATTATATCATCAAGGAAATACAATTATTATTATTGAACATGATAGATATGTAATAAAGGAATCAAATTATTTTATAGATATTAGGCCTTATGCAGGTAAAAATGGAGGTAAGTTAGTATATCAAGGTGACTACGAAGGTCTTTTGAAATGTAAAGATTCTATTACCGGGCAATATTTGGCGAATATAAAAAAATTACCGGTGAAGAATATCAGTGATTATAAAAATATTGATGAAACTACTCAAAAAATTCAAATGAGGCAGGTAAGTACTAATAATTTAAAGAAGGTTGATGTGGATATCCCATTGGGGGCAATAACCGGATTTGCGGGAGTGTCCGGTTCGGGAAAAAGTTCTTTAGTGAGTTCAACACTAGTTCCTATTTTACATAAAATGTTTAAAGATAAGGCAAATAATCCGATTGATGATATTGATAATGATGAAATAAGTCTTGAACTGTCAAGAATAAAAATACAAAATATTAATGGTTTAGAACACTTACAGGGGTATGCACGTATAACTCAAATGCCAATCGGTAGAAATATACGGTCTATACCTGTGACATATGTAGGTATCTGGGATAATATACGTAAATTATTCGCATCACAGGAACTAGCAAAGTCTAAAAAAATTAATGCTGAGCACTTTTCTTTTAATTCAAAAGGAGCATGTGATGCATGCCAGGGAACAGGAGTAAATGAAAAAACATTGGGTATGGTAGGAGAGATTTGTACTCCTTGTTTTAAATGTGAAGGAAAAAGGTATCAAAAAGAAATACTTGAGGTTAAATATAAAGGAAAAAGTATTAGTGATATATTAGATATGGATATTTCAGAAGCAACTGAATTTTTTTATGATAAGAAAAGTATATTCAATAAATTAAGTTTACTACATGAAACAGGATTAGGATATATTAAAATGGGTAAGCCTACGACTACGTTAAGTGGTGGCGAAGCTCAACGATTAAAAATAGCAAATGATTTGAATTCAGAAAGAAAAGGGCATATTATATATATACTTGATGAGCCTACTTCTGGATTAAGTTATTTTGATATTGAAAATTTGCTTATTCTTATTAATAAAATTGCAGAAAGAGGTAATTCAATATTAATTATTGAGCATGATCCATATTTACTTTCGATATGTGATTGGATAATAGAATTAGGTACTGGATCAGGTGATAAAGGTGGCACTATAATATCACAAGGGACTCCTTTTGATATTATTAATAATAAGAATTCAATTATAGGTAAGTATTTATTCAAGAACTAATAAATAAAAAGCAAACTAAAATATTTAATCACAAAGCATATATCAGTTATATGCTTTGCGATTAATCTTTTATATTAAATTTGAAAGGATACTTTATGGATTTAATAACAGATATAAATAAATATATATTAGAGGAATTAAAGAACGGAAAAATAAAGAAAGAAGATGCTGTAAAGATAATTAAAAAATTAAATAGTGATTCTCATAAAGCTCAGCAAGATATTGCTGTAGTTGGAATGGGAATAAGAGTATCTGGCGCGTCTACGATTTTAGAATTCTGGAGAAATTTGAGCAATGGTCTTTGCACGATTAAAGATATGCCTGAAAATCGAATAAAACTAGTGAAGGATCTTTATGATAAAGAACAGAATTATGTTAAATGTGGATATATAGGAGATATTGATTGTTTTGACAGTGAATATTTTGGTATAAATCCAGGGGAAGCAAATAAAATGGAGCCTGAGCAAAGGCTTATTTTAGAAACCGTAGTTGAGGCGTTTGAATTAGCAGGAATACCTGTTAATGAAATATATGGCAGTAAAACCGGGGTTTTTATAGGAAGGGATCATTCAGTTGGACCACAATACAGAAACTTTTTTACAGAACAAGATATGATGGCACTAACTGGTACATATACTGGAATTTTGGCTAGCAGAGTATCGTATATTTTTAATTTAAAAGGACCTAGTTTGGTAATTGATACAGCATGTTCGTCTGGATTAGTGGCTTTACATACGGCATGTCAGTCATTAAAAATGAATGAATGTGATACTGCAATTGTAGGCGGAGTTCATTTGAATACGTTAGGTATAGTAAATGATTATATGAGTGATATAAGATCAAAAGATGGTATTACCAGAATTTTTGATAATGATACTACTGGCACTATGTGGGGGGAAGGAGTAGGTGTTGTTATATTAAAAAGGCTGGATGATGAAAATACTAAATTGTACAATAAACAAGCTATTATCAAAGGAAGTGCAATTAATAGTGATGGTGCATCAAACGGCTTGACAGCGCCAGACGCTACCGCACAGATGAACGTTATCATAAATGCGTGGAAAGATGCAGATATAGATCCTGCCAGCATTACATATATAGAAGCACATGGAACTGGAACCCTATTGGGGGATCCTGTTGAAATTAAAGGTATAACAAATGCATTCGAGAAATATACAAAGAAAAAACAATTCTGCGGAATAGGTTCGGTAAAGGCTAATATAGGACACACAGTTGCAGCAGCAGGTATAATTTCACTTATTAAAGTGATTCTTTCCATGAAATATAAAAAAAAGCTTCCAAGCATTTTTTTTAACAAACCTAATAAATATATAAAATTTCATAAATCTCCTGTATACATTAATGATCAGTTTACAGATTGGGAGGTTTCAAATTTCCTAAGACGTGCAGGTGTGAGTTCTTTCGGATTCAGTGGTACAAATTGTCATGTAGTACTGGAAGAGTATAATTCAAATGACAAAAAATCAGATATTATAGAACCTATGATATTTACTATATCAGCTAAAACTATAGAATCGCTGGAAAAGTTAAGAGTTAAGTATATAAAGTTTCTTAAAAATAAATTAGATTTGGATTTTGGTGATATATGTTATACAACCACGAAAGGAAGAAGTCATTATGAATATAGGATAGCAATTGTATCAAGTGATGTTAAAGAATTGATTGAAAAGTTAACTGCAATGGATTATCCTGAATATATAGCGAAAGATACTGACTCCTACTTTAAAAAGCATAAATTAGTTTCTAATAAAAATAGCAGTGAATGCGGAATTACAAAAAAAGAAAAAAATAATTTAACAGATAAGGCAAATGAAATTATACATTTGATAAAGAATACTCAAAATAGAGAAACATATTTAAAATATGTTCATAGTTTATGCAATTTATATGTAAATGGTGCAGAAATAAATTGGAAACAATTTTACGAAGAAGATTATAATATAATTGATTTTCCTACATATGCGTTTGAAAAAAGGCGCTACTGGATGGATAATCGGTATAATAATAATTTGAACAATATTTCGAAAGAATATAATTTTTCAGATGAATTGTTTTACAAATTGAAATGGGGGACTAACAAAAAAAGAGCAAGCATAATAAACAAATTAGATGAATCAATAATGATCTTTAGAAATAATGATAGTTATTGCAATAAAATTTGTGAAAATCTAAAAAATCATAATATAGAAATAATAGAAGTGTTTATAGAAGAAAACTTTAATCAGGTAAATAATGATAAGTTTACCATTTCAGGAGAATTAAACGATTACGTAAAATTATTTAAGTTATATAAGAATATTAATTCAATAGTACATATAGCTTCAGTATGCAAAGAAGAAATATACAATATTAACAACGCAAGAATTCAACAAATATATGGAAACAGTAGCATTTTTTATATTTTAAAAGCATTGTATGCCAATGATATAAAACATAAAATGAATATTTGCATAGTATCAACTTTTGGAGTAAAAGTAACGGAAGCAGATGACAAAATAAATCCGTTTTGTTCCATGCTATATGGTTTGAGTAAAGTTATACAAGTAGAACATAGCAATTTAAATTGTAAATTTATTGACATAGATTATAATTCAAATATATCTCAAATAACCGATTTTATTCTTAATTCTGATGGACAAAATTTTACGGCATTTAGAAACGGGTTGTCGTATCATGAGATTATTGATAAAGTTGATTTTAAAGATATCTCTTCTTCTGAAAAAATTACTTTTAGTGATGATGGAGTTTATATTATTTTAGGGGGATTAGGAGGTCTAGGTGTTGAGATAGCAGATTATATTTCCAAAGAATGTAGAGCAAATATCATACTAATAGGACGTACACAAATTCCATCAGTGAATGAAAGGGAAAATATATCAAATAAAACTGAATTAAGTGAGAAAATTGAAAAACTAAATAAAATAAAAAGTAGGAGTAAGTTAGAAATTAAAATATGTGATATTACTTCTCCGGTTGACATGGGCATTACAATAAAAAATATTATTGATGAATTTGGGCATATAGATGGAATTATTAATTGTGCAGGGGTTTTTGATGAGAAATTGATAGTATTAAAAGAATTGGATAAATTCAATGAAGTAATTAAGCCTAAGGTAGAAGGAACATTGATAATAGATGAATTAGCAAATAAATACAATATAAAGTTTTTAATTATTTTTTCATCGATTTCATCTAAATTCGGATTTATGGGACAAGGTGCATATGCAGCAGCCAATGCTTTTTTGGATGGTTACGCAGAATATAATAAAAATAAGAGAATTGTTGTTATAAATTGGGGTATTTGGCGTGATACAGGAGGAGCTCTCAAGTTTAATGCAAATATAGACGGTATATTTAGGACATTACCTACATATAAAGGTATTTATGCATTTGATACTATTTTAAAAAATAATTTAAATAATATAATAGTAACTGAGATTGATTTTGAAAATGATAAGATAAATGATATAACGTTTAATTTTGAGTTATCAGACAGAGTTAAGAAAAATATTTTTATACGTGAAAATAAAGAGAAAACTTATTCTAAAGAACCGAAAAATGTATTATTAACAGGAAGAGAAGATAACAATTATACAGAAAATGAACGGATTGTATCAACTATTTGGACTGAAACATTGGGATTTGAAGAATTTGGAATATACGATAGTTTTTATGAATTAGGTGGAGATTCCAGAGTAGCAATACAAATTGCACATAAATTAAGTAATAATTTTGAATTAGATATATCTTTAAGTGATATTTTAAAACATTCGTCTATTAACAGTATAGCAGGTTATATTGATAACCTTGAGAAAAAAGACACAATATCATTATCGGAGGAGATCAAACAAGAGTTTCAATTTCCCTTATCATCAGCACAAATGAGACTATATATTTTAACTCAAATAAATAAAGAAGATATCAGTTATAATATTCCAATTGCTATAAAACTGGAAGAAGATATTGATTTTGATTATTTGAAAAATGTTCTAAATAATCTTATAAACCGTCATGACTCATTAAAGACAATAATAAATGTAGATGAAAATGGTAGTGTGAACCAGATAATTGATAATAATATTGAAATTCATATTGAAGTTACAAATGATAACAATATAAGTATAGATTATTGGGTTGAATCTTTTATAAAGCCATTTGATATTGTTAATAACAGACTTTTCCGTGTAGGAGTTCTTAAATATGCAGAAAGTAAATGTATTATTGTATTTGATATACATCATATTATTGCAGATGGTATTTCAATTGATATTTTAATAAATGACTTTTTAAACTTGTACAACGGTAAACAAATATTGAATTCAGCCGCTAAATATAAAGATTATGTTCTCTGGCATAATAATCTTATTAATACTGGTAATTTTAAAGAGCAAGAAAAATATTGGATGAATGTTTATAAATCTCCAATACCTACTTTAAATCTCCAAACTGATTTTGGAAGATCCGCACAAAGAGATTTTCATGGAGATAAAGTTACTTTTGGAATAGATGGAATATTATATAAAAACTTATATCAATTCGCGGGTAATAAAAAAGTAACTATGTATATGCTGCTATTTTCAGTTTTTAATCTTCTTCTTATGAAATATACTGATCAAAATGATATTATTATTGGAACACCAATTTCTGGTAGACCTGATTTAAAATATGATAATACAGTAGGTATGTTTGCTAATACTTTAGCAATAAGAACAATATCAAATGAGACAGAGACTTTTGATGAATATTTAAATAATGTAAAATTAAATATATTAGGAGCATTTAAGAATCAGGATTATCCGTTTGAAAAACTTGTAGAAAAAGTAATACAAGATAGAGATTTGAGTAGAAATCCAATATTTAGCGTTGAATTTGTAATGAGGGATGGACAAATATTATCAAGTTCTACATATGAGAAGGATAAATTCTCATTATATGAATATAAAAATAAAGTGTCTAAATTTGATATTTGTTTAGATGTTGTAAAGAATAATGAAAGCTTAATATTTACATTTGAATTTAGTACCAGTTTATTTAAAAAGGACACTATGCAGCAATTAAAAGATCATTTTATTAATTTGCTTAAAAATGTTGCTGATGATAGCCAAAAGCCAATTTCCAAAATTAAAATATTAACAGAAGATGAAGAATTGCGTTTAATAAAAGAATTCAATGATACCGATACATCGTATCTTTTTAATAAAACAATTTTAGACTATTTTGATAAACAAGTTAATGAATATCCTGATTCTATTGCTCTAAAGATAAACGATAAATCTATGACTTATAAAGAGCTGAATGAAAAATCAAATAAAGTGGCATTTTTGCTGAGGGAAAAAGGCATATTACCTAATGATATTGTTGCAATAATGATGGAATGCTCTTTTGATATGATTATCGGTATTTTTGGCATTCTTAAGGCGGGTGCAGGATATCTTCCGATCGATTATCATTACCCGAGAGATCGTATAGATTTTATTCTAAAAGATAGTAATGTAAATATACTATTAAAGCAAATAGATATTGAATTTGTATCAAAAACAAACCTTGAATTTATTAATATAAACGAGATAGACAAATTTATAAATAATACTGATTATGCAGACATATATAATGTAAATATACCTGAAGATATTGCATATGTAATTTATACATCGGGTACAACAGGGAATCCCAAAGGAACACTAATAAATCATTCAAATGTTGTTAGATTATTTTTTAATAATAATATGCTGTTTGATTTTAATAAAAATGATATTTGGATTATGTTTCATTCTTATTGTTTTGATTTTTCAGTATGGGAAATATTTGGAGCTTTATTAAACGGTGGATGCTTGGTACTATTACCAAGACAAATAGCTGTATCAACAAGTGAATTCAGAAATTTACTAGAAAAAGAAAATGTAACTGTATTAAATCAAACACCAACTGCATTTTACAATTTATTAAATGAAGAAAATAAAAAAAATTCACATCTATTGAAATTAAGAAACATAATTTTTGGTGGTGAGGAACTAACCCCTAAAATATTAAAAGATTGGAAGAAACATTATCCTGATGTAAAGCTTATTAATATGTACGGCATAACTGAGACAACAGTGCATGTAACAATTAAAGAAATATCAGAAGGAGATATAGATATCGGTATAAGTAATATAGGGAAGGC